>JABCJZ010000149.1:0-269314 GCA_013184445.1 Fusarium sp. NRRL 53497
CTATTGAGGCGTCGTCGTCGAGTGCCCTCACCACCTGATATTGGCTGCCTTTTCAGCCCATCCCCCCAACCTCTTGTCGTCCTGCGCGAACGCATCGCGCAGCCGCTTCCACCATGAATGACGATGACGCGATCCACAACATCCACAAGAAGATCGAGCGGGAGAAGGCTCTCATCAACGCCGCCAATTCCATGAGAGCCCAGACAAACAATGAAGCTGTTAGGTCTCGACTCGACTCCCAGATGCGCGATGGCCGCCGCAACCTCCAGTTCTTCGAGGAGAAGCTTCGCGACATCCAGATGCGCCGTGTCAACCAAGGTGTTGGAGACATGTCCCTCGGAGGATCCGAAAATGATGCTGGTGGCCCTCCCGCACCACCTCCCAAGGACTCTGGCAACTTCTCGGGAGATAGAGGATCTTATGGTTCAGGCTCAGGACAATACAGCCAAACTGGGGGCGGTTCTGACCTCATCCCTCCCCGCCACCCTTATGCTCCAGGACCTGGTGGCTCGGGAATTCCGAAGCCACGTCCCAATTTCACCAAGTTAGGTTCGTCGTTGCTCTGCCATCTCCCCAGACACTTGCCGTATTTTCTTTGCCGTGCTAACACCAATAACAGACCTGATCAAATATGATACGCCGCACCTGGGACCCCGCATCCAGCTCATGTTATCGCAGATTCAGTTCAAGCTCAACGTCGAGGAGCAATATCTAAAGGGTATCGAGAAGATGGTTCAACTTTATGGCATGGAAGGCGACCGAAAAAGTAAGGCTGATGCGGCCGCCCGAAAGGTTGAGAGCAAGCAGAAGATTCTACTGTTGAAGCAGGCACTCAAGAGATATGAAGAGCTGCATATCGATGCCGACGTTGCAGATGCCCAAGATGGTGAGTTTGCGCTGTATCATGTTGAGTTTTATATACTAACAAGGACCAGATGATTCAATCAACGCCCCTAACCTTAGGAAGCCACTGAGTGGACAGCTGTCGATTCGAATGATAGCCATCAAGGATGTAGACCACGCCGCCACTGGACGTTTCACTAGAGGACCTGAGACCTTTATTGCCGTCAAGGTTGAGGATACCGTAATGGCTCGAACAAAGGCATCCAGGAATGATCACTGGGACGCCGAATTCCATACCATCGAAGTTGACAAGGCCAACGAAATCGAGTTGACCGTTTACGACAAGCCCGGCGAACACCCCATGCCCATTGCCATGCTTTGGGTTCGAATCTCTGATATTGTCGAGGAAATGCGTCGCAAGAGGATCGAGGCCGAAATGAACAGCTCCGGTTGGGTTTCTGCTGATCGAATGGGCAGTACCGGTGGTGCCCCTTCACAGTTCCCTATGAGCCCGTCTCAAGGCTCTTTTGGACCAGGCTCTCCATCAGCTGGTGGTGAGCAAGGAGCGGAGACTGGTCCATTCGGAACTGCTGGTCCCCAACCCCAGGTGCAAACTGGACCTATCGAAGAATGGTTCAACCTCGAGCCTACTGGACAGATCCAACTTCAGTTGACCTTCAACAAGTCTAACAATAACAACCGCCCCGTCGACCTTGGTCTTGGCCGAAAGGGTGCTGTTCGTCAACGAAAGGAGGAGGTTCACGAGATGTATGGCCACAAGTTCGTGCAGCACCAGTTCTACAACATCATGCGCTGTGCGCTTTGCGGAGATTTCCTTAAGTACTCGGCAGGCATGCAGTGTGAGGATTGCAAGTACACCTGTCATACGAAGTGTTATTCCAGCGTGGTCACGAAGTGTATCAGCAAGAGTAACGCTGAGACTGATCCGGATGAGGAGAAGATCAACCATCGTATCCCTCACAGATTCAACCCTTACTCCAACATGACAGCAAACTGGTGCTGCCACTGCGGTTACATCCTGCCCTTTGGAAAGAAGAACTGCAGGAAGTGCTCAGGTATGTTTCCTTAGAACCCGTTTATTATGACACAGACTAACATCACATAGAATGTGGTCTCACTGCTCACGCTCAGTGTGTGCATCTTGTTCCTGACTTCTGTGGCATGTCCATGGCGGTGGCCAACCAGATTTTGGATGGCATCAGAACCCAGAAGCAGAGACAAGCAAAGGTCTCCTCACTTACAGAAAAGACGCTTCGACCAGGAAAGACCAGCCCGACTAGCACCCACTCTCCGGCTCCGTCTTACTCCAGCTCATCCGCACCTCCATACCAGTCAGGACCTGTCTCGCCCGAGGCGACTGAGGCTGCTAAGATTATGTACTCGAACCAGACGACCCCACGACCTGGCCACCCCGACCGAACATCATCTAGCTCAACAGCTGCAGCTGCAGCCTCTGCGGCCATGTCTGGAGGACCTGGGGGCGCACAACGACAACAGTCCGACTATGGACGTTATAGTGGAGGGTATGACCAGCAACAAGAGGATCCCTACGCTCAAGGGGGTCAATATGGCGCGGGTCAGCAGCGTAAGTACAACCCGGCCGACTATGCGAACGTCAACCCTGGCTATGGAGGACAACCAGCTGCTGCCCAGGCTCAGCGACCAGTACAGCAGCAGCCGGCCGCTCAACAACCTCCTCCTCAGCAACCACTGCCTCCCGTGCCGCAACACCAATCGTCGCAACAGCAAGCTGCTTACCAGCAACCACCAGTGCCAGCACACAAGCCTCAGCAAGCGGAGCCTATGTCTCCTAAGCAGCAGTCTGCACCTGGTGGAAAGGCGCCACTACCTTTGGCTACGGATCCTGGAACTGGTCAACGTATTGGTCTTGACCATTTCAACTTCCTTGCTGTGCTGGGCAAGGGTAACTTCGGAAAGGTCATGCTTGCTGAAACAAAGCGATCTCGAAAGCTCTATGCTATCAAGGTGCTGAAGAAGGAATTCATTATCGAGAACGACGAAGTTGAGAGTATACGCTCTGAGAAGCGTGTGTTCTTGGTTGCCAACCGAGGCAGACACCCATTCTTGACCAACCTGCACGCATGCTTCCAGACCGAGACCCGCGTGTACTTTGTGATGGAGTACGTTAGTGGTGGTGATCTGATGTTGCACATTCAGCGAGGTCAGTTCGGTACCAAGCGTGCGCAATTCTATGCGGCAGAGGTCTGCTTGGCGCTCAAATACTTCCACGAGAACGGTGTCATCTACCGTGATCTGAAGCTCGACAACATTCTTCTGGCGCCTGACGGTCACGTCAAGATTGGTGATTATGGTCTTTGCAAGGAGGATATGTGGTATGGCTCGACAACAAGCACTTTCTGTGGTACTCCTGAGTTTATGGCTCCAGAGGTATGTGCTCAATATTCGGACACTGTTCTTTCTGCTAACATTCATTAGATCCTCCTCGACAAGAAGTACGGCCGTGCCGTCGATTGGTGGGCTTTTGGTGTACTGATTTACCAAATGCTTTTGCAGCAGTCTCCTTTCCGTGGAGAGGACGAGGACGAAATCTACGATGCTATTCTCGCCGACGAGCCTCTTTACCCCATCCACATGCCCCGAGACTCCGTCTCTATTCTTCAGAAGCTGCTCACTCGTGAGCCTGACCAGCGACTCGGAAGTGGCCCAACTGATGCCCAGGAGGTGATGAGCCAGCCTTTCTTCCGCAACATCAACTGGGATGACATCTACCACAAGAGGGTGGCACCTCCTTTTATGCCTCAAATCAAGACTGCAACTGACACTAGCAACTTCGACTCCGAGTTCACCAGCGTTACCCCCGTTTTGACTCCAGTTCAGTCCGGTAAGTTTTGCTGTCTCCAATTTTTTACTACCACTAACACCATCGCCAGTTTTGTCACAAGCCATGCAAGAGGAGTTCAGAGGGTTCTCCTACACAGCAGATTTTGATTAAACGACTGTACACGAGATTGACGATTTTGCAATGTTTTATTGAGACGATGGGGCCGCGGTGGGGTTATTGTCTTGTCTATCGGATACCCAGGAGCGATAGTTGAAATAGATGGCCGGACACCGCGGGCAGGTGATGTCGGTACAGCGAACCCAGCGTGGGCGTCTGAATAAGACGGCCCCTTTTCATGTTCGCTCGTTTATAGTGGTTGGTTGGCATTCTGGATATAGCTAGTGGGCGAGTAACAACGTATGACGGTATGGTATGGCCAGAGCCATATTGGTATGGTGTGGTGGAAGCGAGCGTGTTCAGCGGTAGACGAGTAGTATACAAACAGCATTTGAATGCATGCGTGATTAATAGAAGCAAGAAGGAGATATCAAAATGATACGCATGTGGTGGGCTCCTAATGATGTGTCTTTGCAACATATTGAAGTTGGCTGAGGTGTCTTTAGTGAGTCCTCATATAGTTATATTACTTTATGATTCAGTTCACATGTGTCACGCATTTGTAGACCTGGGTGGGACATTAAAGTAGTTTTAGATCTTTTTTTAACCTATGTTTTGTTTTTTCCGTCTAAACATCCATCTCTTTCTAGATTTTTGTATTTATTCTATGCGGTGTACTCCTTCTGGAGGAGCTTGGCGATAGTGGTGAGTCTATAGCATGTTAGTAACTTTGAAGATCCTGAATCAACGAATGAAGCTTACTGGATGTTGCTGGTACCCTCATAAATGGCACCAATCTTGCTGTCGCGGAAGTACTTCTCAGCAAGACCCTCACGAACAAAGCCCATACCACCCATCCACTCAACGGCGGAACCGCTGACACGTCCAGCGACCTGAGAGGCATAGAGCTTGGCCATAGCAGCGTCCTTGACAAAGTCTTCGCCGGCCTCTTTCTTGCGAGCAGCAGTGTAAACGAGAGCGCGAGCAGCGGTGATCTCAGTGTAAGCCTGAGCGAGCTGGTGCTGCATACCCTGGAACTCACCAACCAGGGATCCGAACTGCTTGCGGTCGTTCCAGACGTATCGAGCAGCGTTATCGAAAGCACCGAGGGCCAGACCGGTCATTTGAGCAGCGATACCAATTCGGCCCTCGTTGAGAATGCTAATGGCGTACTTGTAACCTTGACCACGCTCACCGAGGAGGTTCTCTTTGGGAATTTCGACGTCGTCAAAGTTGATCACGCATGTGCTTGAGGCGCGAATACCGAGCTTCTTCTCCTTCTTGGCGATAGAGAAGCCCGGTGTGCCCTTCTCGACGACGAAAGCTGAGATACCCTTGTAGCCCTTGCTGGGGTCAAGGTTGGCGAAGACGATGAAGAAATCGGCCTCCTTGGAGTTTGTGATCCACATCTTGCTACCTGAGATCTTGAAACCGTCGGCGGTCTCCGTAGCCTTTGTAGCCATGGCGAAGGCATCGGAACCAGAGACGGGCTCGGAAAGGCAGAAAGAGGCGACAGTGTTTGTCGCAAGGCGAGGGAGCCACTTCTTCTTGATAGCAGTAGAACCATACTTCATGATAGTTGTGTTGCAGAGGGTGTTGTGAACATCAACCATGACGGAAACAGAGGGGTCTGCACGAGCAAGCTCCTCAATGGCGATAATGGCGGAAGTGAAGTTCATGCCAGCACCGCCATACTCCTCAGGAATCTCAATTCCCATGAGGCCCTGCTCGAACAGCTGCTCAACAACCGCGGGGTCCATCTCTTCGGCCTCGTCCATGTCACGCGCGCGAGGAAGAATCACATCTGTAGAGAACTTGGAAACGGTCTCGGCCATGGCAGCCTCAATCTCAGAGAGGTGGGTGATGGGTGTGGGAGGAATCTCGGAGATGTCGATGTGCTCATTACGGCGGGAGGATGTTGTAGAGAGGGAGCGAGCAGTGTTGCTAAGGCGAAAAGTCAGCGATCGTGTCTCTGAAGAGAGCTCTCATGTGGTGTACTCACAGGCTTATTCTCGTCATGGAACGCAGAGCGGTGGCTCTTGTAGCAATGCGCTGTGTAAGACATCGTCCTCCGCTGAGTGCAGGGCGCACAACTCGAGTAAATGATGACATGATGAGATTCGTGGTGTTGAAGAGAAGAGTTGAGGAAGAAGCGGTGACGATGTCAGAAGGAAGAGAGAGAAGGGTAGGGAAGGTGGCTAGTCAGAGCGAGGCGTGAGGCGGGTATGTTAGAGACGATCACAAGCCAGAAACCGACAACCAACAAGACAAGCTGTTTGTATGGTATGGAAGAAGATGACGAAGGAGATAAGAGAAGAAGAGATTCAGTTTATCAATTATAAGAACCTCGGTATATACAGATGACCCATTACATCCCCAGGACCGTAGTCACGCTCCCTTTATACGGCTGAAGCGGTTGAAGAATCTCGCTGCTCGGCCTTGACCAGCCGAGGATAACCACCGAGGTCGAGGATGTCTTCGGTTGTACAGCGGTAACTTGACTCGATCGTTTTTTGGGGTAGGAAATATGTTAGCCAATGCGGGATGGGGAGATGGGGAGTGCGGGGTGAAAAAGGATGCCCGGCGATTAACCGCTGACGTCAAAGATATGCGGGTCATTGAAAGAAAGCTGGGGTGAGAATTGGAATGGCGCTAGGCATGTGATCTGATAAGCAGCCGGATAATCTTGACTTCCGATACCATGCATTTCATCACGTGATCCATCTTGAGAGGCTGAGATTTTGATATCGGTATTGGTTAAGCTCGAGGTCGGGATAGCGAGAGGCCGAATACGGGATCAATTCGATCACTTCCCACGACGAAACCACCTCAATCCGACCGTCCACGTCTCGCCCAACATGGTCGGTTCTATCCTCCGCCAATTCTTCTCCCCGGCGACACGCCGTCCTCTCGCCGCAGCCATCTCAACACCACCCAGTCGACTCCTCCAACCCTCCCTCCGAACATTCACGACTTCAGCACCCCGCGCTTTCGCTCCCACAACCGCTCGCCCTGCTACATTGAATCAGGTTCTCCGCGGTATCCGAAAGGGCAAGCGCGCACGCCACGCTGTCTCGCCTGCTCTGTCCAACACAAACTGTCCAGCCCTGAAGGGCGTCTGCCTCCGAGTCGGTGTCGTTCGACCCAAGAAGCCCAACTCTGGTGAGCGAAAAACTGCTCGTGTGAAGCTCTCTACCGGAGCTGTTGTTACGGCATATATCCCTGGTGAGGGACACAATATCCAGCAGCACAGTGTTGTGCTGGTTCGAGGTGGACGTGCGCAGGATTGTCCTGGTGTGAGATATCATCTTATTCGAGGAGCTCTGGATCTAGTATGTTCTCCTCCCGGCTGGCCCTTATCCACAGGGACTATCATATTTCTATACATGATATGCTAACTATTTAGGGTGGTGTTGCGAGCCGAACAACGAGTCGAAGCAAGTACGGTACCAAGAAACCCAAGAAGGCCACCGTTGGTTAAACGAGTTTTGGATTCGGAAGTTAGTTGGACGAGTTGAGTTGAAAAGATGGTTAAGCGATGAAACAAAATCCGTGTCAAAACCACATAGGCCTTGCTACGGCCATGTAATGATATTGTACACTATTTCGAGCATTTAAGAAAGATTCAAACGATCCCAGAACATTCTTGATTCATACACTCTACATGACCAAAAGCTGTCCAAAGTACTTCAAACCCAGACGCCTAATGTTGGTTCCCGTAAGAACATCTCCCAATGCCAACCCATTGTGTTCAGCCCAGAAAAGACGGAGATAATCTACCGAGCATTACAACCTGTATAAAACGTACAACCCCTATACAACCACCACGTAATGATATTTCTTCTACTGCTGCTTCTCGTAGCCCTTAGGCTTCTCCATGCCGTTGAGCTCAAAGAATCGGGAAGTGCCTGCGACTTGGTTAGCTTCTTATTCTTGAACCATTTCCATAAATACTTACAAGAATAGCCCTTCCAGTCAAAGTTGTTATCGGGGTTGCAGTGGCAACGGAGATCCATACGTCGCTGCTCATCGGTGGGGCAGTGAGTGAAAGGAACGTGGTAGTAGGCGATGTCCTCAAAGAAGTGAAGCTGCTCCTTCTTAAGGAGAAGACCAGCAGCAATAGAGTGCACAGGAGCATCACCCCATCGCTCGTAGAAGAAACCACCGTCCTTGTCGAGAGACTCGAAGAAATCGAGGTAAGGCTTGCTTCGGAGCCAGGACAAACTACCAACTTCAAAGTTGGACCACTAAATTCAATTAGTTTTGAATTGGCTGACCAAACGGGTAAAACTTACGAAATGGCACTTGTTATAGTTCTCACCACCGTCATCACTGAGGAAACGCATGGAGTTGCCCTCGGCGATGTGTTCGGGGTGGTTCTGCATGAACTTCTTGGTGCTGGCCCAGAGGGTAGGAATGGTGTCGATGTACTCATAAAGAGAAAGAACAAAACTGTACTTCTTGTTGTTCTCGTGCATGACGCGGAAAGGATCGTAGTGGATGTCGCAGAATAGCTTGACTGAGGGTTCGACGCGCCAGTAGTACTCATAGTTCATCATGAGCTCCTGTCGGAAGAAGAAACCAGACTCGAATCGGCACATGTGGCGGTAGCTGACAGAGTCACCGTAAATGATCTTTCGCTCGTGCATATCCTCACGGACCTTGCGGGCCTTCTCCTGGTCAATCCACTCGGGGAAAGACCAGTGCTCCTCGGGGATGAGACCATAGTGAGTCTTACCAGAGCAAAGAGAAGTGGTGACCTTCTTGAACTGCTCGTCGAAAGGCTTATCGTTAAGGAAGACCCAGTCATAATTGTATCGGCGGTTGAAACGATCCTCGACCTGGCGAATGGACTCGGCAATCTCCCAGACATCCTGGTTTCGGGCGAGAGTAACGAATGTAGCGTTCATACGGGGACCGGGAGCAGTGCCCTGGAGGTTGTTCCAGCCAGGATCGTTGGGAGACATAGCCAGAGGAGCCTCTGCGGCAGTCTCGCCCTGCGCAGGAGCAACCTTAGGAGCCTCGGCAGCGGGAATAGCGGGAGCATCGCCAGCAGTACCAGCACCCTCGCCGGCAGGCTTCTGAGCGGGGGCATCGTCCTTTGTGAGAGCAGTATCTCCCTCCTCAGCAGCAGGCGCTCCTTGGCCGGGGAAGTTGACGTTGTTACCAGCATCAGGGGATTTGGGAACGGTGCCAGGAGCCTGATGTTGGTTGCTTGGGCTTCCAGGACCGCCTGGGAAGTTACCGACGTTGCCAGGACCGGGAATGGTATCGATCTTGGAGTTGGAGAAGAAGTAAAACATAGTGAGCGTCTACAGGAGTTGGGTTAGCAAGTGGCAACGTCAGCCATCATGAGCATCAAGCCCAACATGAGGTGACGTACGAAAAGCGCGAGCGCAATATAGCGCACGTAGCGCGTATGACCGGCCGCCATGGTGAAGAAAGAATTGACGATGCAAAATCGTCAGAAAGAATTGTTCAAATGAAGTGGGAGATTTGAACAGAAGGAAAAGAAGATGGATGATCGAAAGTCGATGTTTCGGTCGCCGCGCGCACGGGGAAAAAAGACACCTAGAGCACAGGGAGCATTAACAACCAAGTAGCCTAGGGAGTTAGGGAGCCAAGGAGTGAAGGATCCAGTAAATCTTTTGGGCTGAGCTAAATAAAAAAAAAGATAGTCCTTCAACAGCAATAGCAACAACCAATGTGAGTACCGTGAATAAATGATTTATTAAGGAGAGAAAAGAGAGATAGATCACTTTTCGTGAATTGAGTACGTAGAAGCAGAGGGGAAGTATATAGGTAGTAATTATGATCAATGGCACGCAACAAGTTGCTGGAGAGCACTGGAATGAGGTGAACAACGTGTTCTGGGGAACGGGGGCCTTGATCGTCACATCTAGACAAAGTCAGGTACGCGCAGACTGGAGAGGTACAGCGACGGGAGCTGTGAATCAAGGTATCTTTAGCAGGGGCTTAGTGGGAAAATACCTGATCATCCCTACTTGAAAGCACTGAAGTTCAAGTACTGCTCATAGGGCTTGTACTTGTTATCCCTGACCTTCAGGGGGGTGCGTGTCTTAGCGCATCTCGAGCTTCGATCAATGGCTTCTATGTCAAACTATTGCCGAGTCCAGACACTTTTTTGGAGTGAGTTTAATGACATTCAACAGCAAACTTTTCAGCTTGTATTGTCTGTCTTTCACGTTTCCGTTCGAATAAAGGTGGGTTTCGTTTGTTGTCAAGATTACGACGACATGCAACGAAAGACTGATCTGTCTACAGGGATTCCATACTCAGCCTTGGAACATACATTGTCGTCTTCTTGATTCAGATATAACAGCATCTTTTAAGTTGCGCCATGTGCCTTTCACAGAACGTTTGGAATGATAGATCGACCAAAGTCAAGCCTCACATCGAGAAACTTTCTCTGAAGCAAATCCAGGTCTGGATTAGGAAAAGTGCTCCATGTTGAATGCATCACCAGCTTTTCTCGTATCGCTTGATGAGATGGGTGTACCCCTTTTTACGTTTCCTGGGCTTGTTTTAGGTTGGCAGCTTGCAGTAACCTTGCTTCAAGGAGCGCTGCAACCAGCATGCAGCAATTCCAGATTTTTCTCCGGTGCAGCCAATGGTTTGGTTTCGGTCTCTGCCTCCTGAGTCCGCTCGTTCCGTTTAAACAGCGACAGTGCATGTGTTGACTCGTCCAGGCAACGGGCATTGAATTGAGCCGCTGGGTTATGAGTCAATTGCTCAATGGACTGAACGATACGATATTGTTCGCGACTCATTTCTTATCGGAAGTATTTTAGAGAGATTCATTCAAAGACGTTGCCTAAACTTTATCAGAGTCCATATTACCATCAATAGATACTATAATACAATTCGTGATTAGCCTCAAGATACCCTCATGGCCTTGAATTGAAAGTCAGCCTCTGTGCTACGAGCACTTGGAATACTAGAACAAAGGGATGAGAATTTAGAGATTAGATTAGTCAGAATGAATCCATAGAACATCACAATCATCTCAACTGAAAACGTCATTGAAGCCATTGACAACTGCATCCCCACCAAAGCTCCCCTATTGATTCATTGAACAATACCTTAGGTAGGTAATATTCACGTGAGATATCACGTGCCGTGTATGCACCTCCTCCCGCATGTGGGGGAAACGGGCTTGGAGAACAGCGTTGGCACTTCGTCGCATCATCGTCGGCATCAGAGCTTCGCCGCGCATCAACATCGCAGTTCGCTCACTCCCAAGCGGCTGTTCTACTTTTACGCTCACAAATCTCACTGATAGAGTTTCCGAATTCTTCCAATACCCTTGCTACAGCCAGTATAGCGCTCTACCTGCATGCTTGGCCACGATACAAACATCTTGAATCCCATTTACTGGAAGACATCATGATAGATTTGTGCGCTCTGAACGACCCTGAACATATCTCATTCTCTTAGTGGTGAGTGGATTTATCTCAGCTATCGCTCTCCAACCCTGCTCGCTCCCCCCGGCCGCTGCTGGATATATGTGACTGGGGCATCACTCGGTGTCCCTTGATCTACAGACGCACCCAGAGGGTCGTCAAGCTCCTCTCGATACGAAATCTCTCAAAGACGAATCAGAGATACAAAAGAATTTACTTTCTACGTTGCAAACGCCACATGCTACATGGTAGACGGCAAAACAAAACCAATCAATCAGCTCGTACAGCAAGGACAGCCCAGCATACAAAATGAAAACAGGCAACAGATGAAATCTGACATCACGGCGATCCCAGATATTTCGTCGGATGACCATGGGAGCATTGGGTCTGGCAGGAGCTTGAGATGTGGCCCAAACAGTCAATGGGGCGTTAGGTTTCCTGAGGATACGTCGAGCGGGGCACGGAGCTCATAGCGACTACAGTTTGGCTGGCGTTGGTACTAATTTCTTTCATAGTACAATCGACGTCCACTTGCCCAAATTCTTTCAAAATGTCCTTTTTCGGTTTCGATACTGCGCGCCATAACACGGCAGCGCCTGGCTTCTCCCAAGCCCACGACCCATTTGCTGGATTGTCAGGCAGGGATGGAGACGCTGATGCCCTCGACTTTGAGGAGACGTATGACGGTCTTGGAGATCAGCTCGAAGAGACCGGTGATGCTTTCAACGACGATACCTTCGGAGACAGCGGTCCGGCAGTTTCCCGCAATGCTGGCAAGGACTTTGACTTCTTTGGCCAAACTGCCAAGGTTGCTGATGCTATAGACGAGGAACATCTTCGCTACCATCGCCAGCAGCCAACAGCCAAGCCCGCTGCTTCAACCCAGGCCTCTTCTTCTGCTAACCAATATGCCTCGGCGGACTACCAGTCCTATTATTCTGGTCAACCTTATCAGCAGCAGCAGTCTTATCAACAGCCTGTGCGATCCGGTTACGAGAAGTATCGCGAGCCCGAGCCGCTCCCCGACCTCCATGTCGACCGAAGTATCTGGGGTATTGGACCGTCTAAGCAAGCTCAACAAGCATCGCCAGCCCCTGTTCCTGCAGCTCAGCCTGCCCAGCATGCAGCCAGCCGCAAGGTCATGAGCTTGGAAGAGGTCGAGGCCGCCATGCGACAGCCCAAGCAGCAGACACCCCAGCCTCATGCCGCAGATCTCTCCTACCAGCAGCCGCCTCCAGGATTTGCTGCTCACCAGCATCAAGCTCCTCAATCTCATGCTCAAGGCCATCCCGTGACTATTCTCCAGAGGCCTCAAAGCACCCAATCGAAGTCCACGCCGCCAGCCCCGGGACTTCAGGGGACTCCAGTCCAGCACCACCAGCAGCTCCATACCAACCCGACCCAGATTCTGCAGAACCTCAACCGCGCCGGTCCAGATGCGCATGTGCCGCCTCAGCATGGCCACCAAGCAAAACAGTCCCATGGTGCTATTCCCAATGCCGCGCAGTTGCAAGCTCACCCCCAGATGCAACAGATGTCGGAGGAAGAGAAGGCAGCATATTTGGATCAAGAGACCAAGAGGGCCAAGCGCAACCACAAGATCTGGCTTCTGTCGAAGGACAACGGTTTGATGACTCCCCAGGACAAGAACTTCATCACCCGTATCCAGCTCCAGCAGCTCGTTTCCGCTACCGGAAACCCTGTTGAGGGATCTAATGCCTCAATTGCCGAAGACTTCTACTATCAGGTCTACAGCCATATCCGAGCCGGCCAACGCCAAAACCCCAGCCAGCCTCTTAGCAACTTTGCGCAAACCTATCTCTACCAAACTGGTAGCCGCCAGGGTGGCATGCGACGACATGGACGACCTGCTGAGAATCACTTCCAGCGAATGGAGCAGCAGGTGCAGCGTGCTGTTGAAGCCGCCAAGAACAAGCCCAAGAACCCTCAGCTGGTCATTGCAGGTAGTCTAGGAAAGATTTCCTTCAGCAACGCCAAGACGCCCAAGCCTCTGCTCAGCATCAAGCGCACTGAGAGCGAGCATCAACGGCCAAACAATGGCAAGAAGGGATCCAGCCTTGACCGAAAGACCATATTGCGAAATGTTGAAAAGGTTTACCAGACCCTCATGCAGATCGAAGACCATGTTCGACTTATCCCACCTCCGATGACCGGCCCCGACGAGGAGCTTGAGAACAAGCACAAGGAGTGGGCTACCATTCTCGAGACCTACAATGCCAAGCTCTGGGAAGAGCTCAAGGTCCACGAGCAGATCGGTGTTGTTGTTCCTCATCCTTTCATTGCTTTCTTGTCCTGCGCCAAGGGTGAGAAGGCCATTCCTCGCCTTTTCCCTCATCTCTCCTTTGAACAACGAACCACCATCTTGACCATGATTATCTACCATCTCGACCAATTGGATGTTGTCCAGGGTGCTGCCATTACACCCGGCGAGGTGACAACAATCAACGCGCGAATGCGAGAGAAGATCGAACTTTTTATCTCTACTGTCATGCCATCACTGATGCAGTACTTCAATGATACTGGCCTGGATATTGTTGATGGCGTTTTGAATCTGATTGCCACAAAGCTCAACGTTGATCTCATTGCTAGATCGAGAATTGGTGTGTCCATGTTGACACTCATTCTCAGTCGTGCCGTGCTCCTCAAGCAGACAGGCGCCGGCACCCCTGAGCAGTGGGACAACTGGTATGTATACTTTCAACCATATTGCTTTACTTTCGCTAACACATGCTAGGGATCGAACATTCGAAATCTTGTTCAACAGACTCGAACCTTCGCTACCTTACATCTTCCCAGGCAGCGTCAACACCGGAGAGGATGTCTACGTATGGCAGCTTCTCGCAGCTATGGGCGTCAGCGCCACTCACGATCAGCAAACTCGCTTGGTCCTTGCTGTCAAGGACCGCGTGCTCGACACTGTCACAGTTTCCAAGACGCTGCCTGCTGCTATGGGAGCGGAGCGACTGAACAGCGTCAACCTGTTCATGCGATCTATCGGTTTGGATGTCGAGCTTCTCCAGTAAACACATGTTCTATGAGCAAACATGCTATTGTCGGTGATTCTTGGGCTTTTTCTTGGGCTGGCATTTAGGAGCACTCGAGAGAACCGGGATAAGCAGGATGCAACACAACACTACAAACAGGGTTTACTTGCTGGCGAAAGAATATTGGGAGCGATGCAGCGGAAAGGCATATTGGGTGTACAAAATTCTAAGCAGCGACATAGCGAGTGCTCAGTGCATTCGTATATACCGGCATTGCTGTCGGATGATCATTCCTCGTGGAGAGAGTTTGGGAGGACTCTTGTCCTTTGAGCAATTAGGTTATATCGTATTTGAAAATTCACGCGTTTTGGCAAAGCCTTTCCACCCTATGCTGTGACCTGTGACTATTTTGTACTCCTCTATTGGTAGATCCTTTTACGCCTTCCCATGCAACCTATTTGAAGTACCCTTGGGTACACTCTTTTCCGTTAGACTTCAGCTCTCATCCATCAATGTTGACCGTCTTTGATGTAGCGGCTCGAGGCTTTCCTCCTCGTCGAGCAACACCCCCCGCCGCTCCACCGCGCGGTCGAAGCTTGGGTTTCCGTGCCTCTTCCGACTCTGGCGCAGGCTGTTCCGGCTGCTTGGTGGGTGCAGCTGGTTTAAGAGCCTCCTTAACGGGCTCGGGCGCCGGTTCTGGCTTTTTGATACCACTCACAGCTTCGAGGAGGCCATCATCATCCCACCGACGGGCAAACTTGGGGACGGACTCTTCGAGTGGTTGATCTTTCTCCTCGGCGTCACCGGCCTTCTCTCCTTCTTCTGCACCCTCTTCTTGGGCAGGGCGTAGGAAGAGGCTCTCGTTATAAACCTCCCATGCAGCCTCCTCGTTCTCATCTGTGTAGTGCATGGTGCGCCAGTGCTCTGTCTGAACGGACCGTAGACGGTCGGCCATGGTCTCCGTCGTAACGGCGTCGCCATCGCCGGTGGCCTTGACGGTCATGTGGATGGCGCGCGCTGTGCCGCCTGCTGCGCTGGGAGCTGAGTCCTTGGTGGCTGCGGCTTGACGTTCCTGTTGGACAGTTGCGTCGATGTGGTGAAGTTGAGGGCGCAGATGGACAAGCGATGATACAGGTGTGAGATGCAAGTCCTCTGAAAAATGTGTCAGAAAATGCGTGGGTTCGTAAGAGTTGATATGACTTACTGCCTTGAAAGACACCGACCATGTGCTGAACCTCCTTGTACTCGGGATACTGCCCACCAAGCGTCTGTGTCCTAAGCACCTTATCCTGCCTAACGGCCTCTGTCCAATCCACGTTCTCCTCTTCATCTGCGTCGGCCTTCTTCCTACCACCTCGAGCCTGAACCGTTCCAAAGCCAAAACCACCAGCTAGGCCATGACTGCCGCCATTCTTGGTCGCCATAGAAGCATGCAGTGTTTTTCCCCACTTTAGTCCCTTTTCGCGATCATAGGCGACGGTGTTGTCGAGGGGTACATCGACTTCGACCATACCAGCATGAGCCTTTACTCGCAATTCGGTTGGCGGGGGTCGAGGTGCATCATCGGTACGGTTAGGATGTTGTAGGACGAGTAAACGGCGGCCTAGAGGAAGCGAAGGATTTATAAAGACGTTGTAAGTTGCGTTAACGGGATCGTCGTCGCCGTCGTCATTTATTATAGTAGGATTGTTAGTTGTTGCAGAGGGCTTGACACTGGAGTCAACGTCCATCTCATCGACGTCCACTGCGGCCGTAGGAGCTGGTGTATTCGAAGTAACAGACATTGTAGAAGAAGGGAAAAAGATACAAAAAAGATTGTTTTAAAAAAGATTGCCTCTCCACAATCGGGCAAGGGCTCGTTGTTGCCAGTCGCTCGAGGCTGGATTATGATCTTTAAGTTGTCTTTGCCAAAGCCACTATGCGCAGCTATATGTAGGTAGCGGTTCCTCGGATCAAATATTGACACAACTGTGGTGCATGAGCTCTCGTCAGATGTCTCAAGCTTTACAATTAATGCGACAGAGTTTTGCTCTTGTCGCAGCGATCTGGCGGAGCTGCATGAGCTATGAGATGGGAAGTACGAAAAAGTTTTAAAAAAGAATTTTATAAAAAATAAAAAAAATTGGTAGCTTCTCTTTGATTGAGCGTGTCTGGAGGAGGTGTTAGCATCTTATGAAGACCTGAGAATAACGGGGCACTTACCATCCTTAGTGCAGGGGCCATGCTAATCTTCTCTGCTACGATAGATGTTAGCTGGATTCGAACAGACAGCCTTGCACGGTGGTAGCTTACTATCGTTTCAAATTGACCAAATGCCCGAAGGCGAAAGACTAAGTAAACTTTTAGCTTATATACCCTTCATTTTCACAATACTTTACCTCCTAAACCCCCTACCCTAAATAAATAATTCGTAAACATTCAGAAGGAAAAAAAACATAATGTATTTTATTTAATATTATCCTTTTTGAAGCTATCTCTATAACTAAGAGAATCCTGTCTCTTTATAAGCTGCCTCTGTAACTAGAAGTAGCTTCTTAGCTAATAAAAGAGTCTTTGGTACACAAGCTCTGGTGCACATAACATGGCCTTAGTGAATTAATATCTCAACCGAAATACCCCGTGACTCCCCCCCCAAATGCTACGAATAATACATTGGTCCAGCCCTCGCCAGATATGCGTGTAACACGTTCGCCATGTTCTACAAAAGATGTAGCGCACGATAAACTGGCTCCCGAATCACCAAGTTATGGTCATGGGTGCTAGAGGCCCCCGGACCATACACCCAGATTTTCAAAAGCTACAGACCAGCCCGCGACAACTGAGGATGAGGCAAAGCCTCCCTCCTGGTACACGGAATCCAACATACCAAAGCTGGACATCCTGCAAGCTACCCAAGAGGACCTTATATCTCCAGCCAACACTGAAGTCGACTTAAAGATAACAGATGGCCTAGAGGAAGACTATCTCCTGGAGTCAGGCGCTATCGTATTGATTACGGAGTTCAATGAACCCCTTCTCACTGGACATGTGGCAGATACTTCACGAAATGTTGCGCGTTTCCAACAAAGGATGCTGGCTGCTGTCACGGAATTAGTCGATTATCCTTGTCGATTCCCATTTCCCAGTTACAAGCAGCTGCCACGAGATGGCAGAGCTATGTCGACAGCTTTTTATACCATCTCCAACACAAGCAGTGCTTGTTCTATCACAAGTTTCCTGCTTTGCACTATACCCCCACGTGTCCAAGATGTTCTCGGAAAACTCGACCCCAATTTGAGGACCTTATCGCTCTGCCAGAACCAACTACCAAAGAGAGGGCACGTTGGCTAGTTTATTTGACGGTACAATACGATGGCAAATGCAGGACGACCCTGGGGATCCCTTCATACGGCGCAAAACAGATTGCATTATTTGTAGTGGCAAGTATGTCGGTTCTTCAGTCGATTACCGGGGCGGAGGGGTTCGTCTTGACCGGCACCTCAGTGCGGCAAACACAAAAAGAAGCGTGAAAAAGAGACAGCTTCACCATCAAGAGTTGTGCCAGGAAGGAACCGATGCAAACCTGCGCATTTTGGCTGTTTTCGATCGCGATCCTCGCAGCAAACCGTATGTGCCTTTGCTGGAAAGTATTTTTATGGCCTTGATTGGTACTTTTGCTGAGAGAGAGACCAAGGCGTCACAATCCAGAGCCTTGCTATGAGCTTTACGACAGGATCCGAGATAGGGCGAACATGCCCGATATTGATGCTGATGGGCTCAACAAAGCTCTGTCTATCCATCAAGGGATGGTCGGACAGGCCACTAGTCGACAAACATTTTTTTGTTTGGTGTGTAGGAGAGAATTGAAGCCAGACATGTCTGAACGGGACCATTCCCGCCTCGTGGAAGCAGGGAACCCAGTTGGACCACGGAGATGCCAGACATGCCACCGGCATTTCACCAAACACAACGAGGAACGAAAGCCAAATTCTGGTTCGCAATTCTCAGAGCGTGGACAATTGCGCAATCAGCATCAGTTGTGGGTAGCTGCAGGAAACGCGGATATTTATGGGAATCCTGCATGTACAGCCGCACGCGTGCCTGGCTCTTCCTTTACAGGATTCATGGCAGATGCCAGGTGTGCAAATTGCGCGGACTATCTCAACCAGCAAGCAAATAGGAAAATCCCCAAGAGTCAGAGACGGGAAAGGCAGCCTCAACTTCTGGAACTGGAGGCGAGGAATCATACGTGGACCCACGAAGACGACGTTTTGTTGCAGAGTCAAGTGGCCTTTATCGTAGGGAAAACAGCATGGAAGAAACTGGCAGTGGATCATTTCCCCAATATGACTGCACAATCGCTCAAAGAACGGTTTGCCCTGTTGAAAGCCGAAAGCCGTGAACAGAACAAGAAGCCTCCAAGCACTACCCCGACCGCCAATCCAGCAGGCAAGGCTAATAAGGTGCGAGCTTGGACCGATAGCGAGCTCGAAATACTGGAAAAGGCAATTAACGATGGAAAGACTGCTAGAACACTTCACGAATTATTGCCTGGGCGAACACTGACAGCTATAAACTCTAAATTGAGCTGGCTGAGAAAAGCCGGTATTCTTCGACCTTGAAATTTAATACGTTAAGATCCCTCTACAAGCATGCTTATCTGAATACTCATGCCACCAAATCCCGTATCCCAGAAACCAAAACCTATTACCATCAAGCCATTTTATCGGTTCTTGCCACGGTCGCGTCGTCCACCCTCCAACACCTTGACTCTCTTGTTGAATCTGTCTCCAATACCACCTCCCATACCACTTCCACGAGGTCCATCCGTTGTGTCGATACCACGCTTCCGGCTCTTGTCCAGAAGGGCACGAACATTTCCACCAGATTGCTTGCGCTTGGTGAGGCGATCGATACGGTCGACACCCTCTCCCAGATTGTGCCAGTCCTCGCCGCCAAACTGCATTCGAGCACTGCGGCCAGCCTGCTTCGCCTTCTGAGCGCGGTCCTTCTTGCTCTCCTTGGGAAGACGTGTGAAGTTCATCTCTTCGTAATCTCGACGCTCCGCCTCCTCCTTTCGCTCGGAATCGGTCTTCATCCTGCGGCCACCCTGAACAATTGTAGTACCAATGCTGGGCTGGGCCAGGGGTGCGCTGGAAAGCTCTGAAGCGACGAACTCCTCCATGGTGTGAGACTTGCCAGGGCGGCGGTCGTACTTCTCGCGTCGTTGGGGCCCATCCATGGTTTGGCGATCTCTCTTGGGTGGGCGGTAGACGCCTGAAGCCCCTCCGTCACGCTCAGCGCGGCGAGTGGTAACATCATCGGCCATGGAACCAAAGTTTCCAGGCTTGTGAGATAGCGCTTTCGCATCTGCCTCCTCCTCTGAATCTTCCTCTTCTTCCTCCGATTCTGATCCAGCCTCGGCCCTAGCCTCCCTCGCCTGCCTCTCGCGCTCTGCATCGTCTGCGGTTCGGAGGAATCGATCAATAGAGAAGCGCAGCTTCTCTTCCAATGGTCGTGCTCCTCGCTCAAGGTAAAGTCGCAGCTCAACCAGCTTTGCTCTAACAGATTCGTCGAGTTCGGAGTCGTCTTCATCGGCCTTGTCTGAGTTTGATTTCGAGTTGCGCAACTTGAGCAGGATCAAGAAGACCAGATTCTGTAGGTATGAGAGAAGGAGCTCATTCTTCACGTCGAGCAGAGAAATGCCATCCTTCTGGTGCTCAATCGAGGCGAGTTTAGGTGTTACCTCGAGTGCTGAAGACAGCGACTGCGTCAGCGACGTAAGAAGCGCCGGTAATGTTGTAGGGGCTGCCATGTTGATATGCTTGTCCGAGATGGTAAACTCAAGACAGTCGAAAAGTGATGTCTCGACAAAAAGTTTGGAACGCTTCAACTTTTTAGCGGGGCATTATTGGTTTGGCTCCATAAATGCCAGACATTTCTGCGACTAAAGCCACAAACGCCACAGCTCGCCTGTCTAGATCCGTGGCTCACCACTGACTAAGCATATATCTGGAACTTGGCCAGATATTACAGCCAAGTGCCTTGAAGCTCCCTGTTCGACGACTCACTCTCGCAGCTCTTCCGCTGGCTTGATTCACCACACGATCCTTTATATCATCGACAAACCGAAATAAAAAGAAACAATTGAGTATCTCTCTCAATCATTGATTGTTTTTTTAATTTCCCTTCCTCGTGGTTTCGAAATTGCGGGTCGCGCAAGTCGTCGTCAGCTTAGAGCTTTGATACGACCGACAGCTTCACATCTCGGCTTTCGCAACCCTCCATTCTCAACCTTTATTGGTCTTCGCATGACCTAACTTTCCGAAATGCACTTCCGAAACTTTGCGCCTTCGACGGCGCTCCTCACTTCGTTACTAGCTGTCCCTCAGCTAGCTTTCGCCTTCTACCTCCCCGGTGTCGCCCCAACTACCTACAAAGAGGGAGATAAGGTACCGCTCTACGTGAACAGCATCAAGCCTGTCGACCGCTCTCAAGACCCGCGACTACACGCCGTTGTCTCCTACGACTACTACCACCCCGCGTTCCAATTCTGCCAACCTGAAGGCGGCCCTCAATATGTATCCGAAAGTCTTGGTAGTATTCTCTTCGGAGACCGTATCATGACATCTCCCTTTGAGCTTATTATGGGCAAGAACGAAACCTGCAAGCCCCTCTGCGAAGTTACATATCCCGAGAAATCGATCAACTTTGTCAAGAGCCGTATCGAACAAGGCTATAGCCTGGAATGGCTCGTGGATGGATTGCCAGCTGGTCAGGAAGTGCTCGATCAGTTGACTGGCACTACCTTTTACAACCCCCGATTCTTGCTGGGCCAGGATGATAAGGACGACAACATTCTTTTCAACAACCACTACGAAATTGTCGTCGAGTATCACGAGGTCAACAAAGACCCCAGCCAGCGCCGTGTTGTTGGTGTGGTTGTGCAGCCTAGTTCCAAGGAGTATGGTGGCAAAGCTGATTGCTCCAACCACCAGCCCATTGTACTGTCTGGAAAGAAGCAGTATGTGGCCTTCAGCTACAGCGTTTTCTGGCGCAAGTCCGAGACTGCCTGGGCCACTCGCTGGGACAAGTACCTCCACGTGTTTGACCCAAAGATCCACTGGTTCTGGCTTATCGATACTGCCATTATCGTCGTTATCCTTGTCCTTACTGTCATGTCCATTCTGGTTCGCGCTCTCAAGAAGGACATCGCTCGTTATAACAGACTTGACCAGATCGATCTCGATGACTTTGGCGGCACTTCAGTTGTTGAGGATGGTGTTCAGGAGGACTCTGGCTGGAAGCTCGTTCACGGCGATGTCTTCCGAAGCCCTTCGCGACCTCTTCTACTCTCCATTCTCGCAGGCAATGGCGTTCAGCTATTCTGCATGACAGGTTGCACTATTCTGTTTGCCCTCCTTGGTTTCCTGTCTCCCTCAAACCGCGGATCCCTCGGAACCATCATGATTCTCATGTATACCGTCCTCGGCTTTGTTGGTGGTTATGTCTCTGCTCGAACTTACAAGGCCTGGCAGGGTGAGAACTGGAAGTTGAACATTGCTTTGACCCCTGTCCTGGTTCCTGGCAGTGTCTTTTCCAGTTTCTTCCTCCTGAACCTCTTCTTGTGGGCCAAACAATCATCAGGCGCGGTTCCTTTTACAACCATGCTCGTAATTGTCGCTATCTGGTTCATCATCTCGATCCCTCTCTCCTTCGGTGGTTCTTGGGTCGGATTCCGCTCTCCTCAGTTTGAGCCTCCTGTCCGTACCAACCAGATTCCTCGACAGATTCCTCCTGTGAGCACCTATCTCAAGCCCGTCCCTAGCGTGCTCATTGTCGGTCTTCTCCCCTTTGGTGCTATCTTCGTCGAGCTCTTCTTCATCATGAACTCGATCTGGTTCAGCAGGATCTACTACATGTTCGGCTTCTTGTTCCTCTGCTATGGCCTCATGATTGTTGTCTGCGCTGCCGTCACCATCCTCATGGTGTACTTCTTGCTATGCGCCGAGAACTATAACTGGCAGTGGAGGTCTTTCCTCGCTGCTGGTATGAGCGGTGGCTATATTTTTATGAACTGTCTTTTGTACCTTGTTACAAAGGTTAGGGTGAGTGGATTGGCTGGCATTGTGCTCTACATGGGCTACAGTGGCATCATCTCTTTCCTCTTCTTCATTCTTACTGGTAAGTTACCTCTCCTGCTACTCTGGTCGCATTGTTCTAACTTTCACAGGCTCAATCGGCTACTTTGCTAGTTGGTGGTTCGTTCGCAAGATCTATTCGTCCATCAAGATTGATTAAGAGGCGCCCTTGCACCAATTATGACAGAATGGATCATCAACGACAAGTGACTAATGAACAAGAGACGGAATGTGGTGTTTGTAAAATTACATGTACGACCAGCGTCTGAAATTTACGTTTACCAGGAGCCGTGCCTTACATTGCAAACAAGGGCAAAACGGCGATTTCATGGTGACGAGGATCCGTGGTGTTGCATCAGTACGCTGCGAGTATGGAGTAGATTCATTTTCATGTAGACGGATATCAAAATCAGGGCAGAGCCAACAGAGCTGAGCCACGTTGGCTATTGACGAGGGGTGTTGTTCTGCATTTTTCAAGTTTATTATAGATATCAAAAACTCGTTTGCTTATCTGCCCTCGCTCAATCATCGTCGTCATCGTCATCTAAATCATCCAAGTTTGTAAACTGGAATTGAGCCTTTTGCTGTGGAGGTCCAGTTGGACTCCTTTGTTCGCCGGGTGCAGCAGGGCCACTGACCAAGCTTGCGCGCCTCCAAGCCTCTTGGTCCTTCTCCCTCTGGCGTTCTCTCTCGATGCGCTGGCGTTCGCGTTCTTCGCGAAGTTTCTTCTCACGCTCTTCTTCGGCAATGCGATCCTCTTCTTCCTTCTGCTTCCTCTCCTCCTCCTCAAGACGCTTGCGCTCCTCTTCCTCGGCTGGGTCATAGCCTTTGGGGTTGATGCCCTGCTCCTGCAAATGTTGATTGGCAGCCAGAGCGCCAGCGCGAAGCTGAAGGTCATTTGGCCAGGGGAGGAAGATCTGATCGGTCAAGGGGTTTAAGAACTGGGTCCACTCGCTTGGGAGAGTGGTGTTGGCGGACATGGAGGACTGTTGGGTCGCATGTTCTTGAGAGATAAGCGGTGTGCCGTTCATGACCGCTGGACTTTGGACTTGAGAGGATGGAGGCGCGGAGGGTGTCATAACTGATGCTGCTTGCGACTCGGGTCCTGGGGTTTGAGCGCCTGGAGTCTGGACGCCCGGTGTCTGACCGCCTGGTGTTTGGCCATCCATTGTGGGTGGTATGGCTTTGATGGTGCCCGCTGGGGGCATAGTCGTTTTGCTGATTCGTCGGGCATAGTTGAGCAGTTCTTCGTAGACGATTGGGAAGCTGGGGCCAGTGGGAAACGAGGTGGTTTGTGTGGTTACGATATCCTTGCGGGTGGTCGCGAGGTTAGAAAGGGTCTCGCGGATCTGCGCATCGAGAGCTGCCGAGGACTCGCGCAGTTGCTGAATGCGTAGATAATTGTTCTGGTGAGTTTGCACTGGACGATGTGAGCTGAAGAGCTAGTTTACTTTGCTGGGAATGGCAAGCTACCTTCTTCCAAGCCTCTGCTTAACTCTTTGTCCGCCAGGTCGAGTTCATCACCTTGGTGTGTAGAAGGGTGGTATTTCGTAACGGAATCGATCAGATTTGCGAGAGCTTTCTCTAGTCGCTCAAAGCGACCATCGATATAGGTATCCATCACAGTCTCGTGATAGGTAAGCGCAATGGAGAAAAGTAATGAATAAGTAAATAAATGAAAAGGTTCAAGACAAGGCAAGGCTACTACCTATAACAGGCCAAAGCTCAAAAGTCAAAGTGGGCCTTCAATATAGGTAATCATTGGTCGGCTGGCACAAAGCTTCTTTTCAGGCCTGAGGCCAAACAAACCCGATCTTTCCCGTTCGGCAAACTCGCGCAACCAATTCGAGGCCCTTCCTCTACGACGACGAAATCGACGAGCAATTGAACGACCAAACAGGCTTCCACCGCCCTACAATTCAAGATGGTCTCCTACGTACGTCCGAACCGTTCAATACAGCCGCCGAAACCGGGCTATCAATAGTTGCCAATGGCTCGAGGCGTCTTCAATACAGAGTGTAATCGACTGACCTGATTCTTCTAGACTCCCATCCGCATGGCGGAATTCAAGAGCAACTACGGTCCTAAGTACGTCTTATTCTCCTACGATCACCCATACATCGAATTCGAAGCGTCCCGAGCGAACTGCGACTTGGGAGATTCTACACAACGGCTTTCATCTAAGACAGTGACGTTGGCTAATACTCGAAATAGGTACCACGCTCAGCCCAACCTTGCTGGCTTCACGGCTCAGTCTGCCTTCAGAATGTGAGTGCACATCTCCAAACCGAAACCACGATCGAGAACCGAGCATGCGAGCGAGTCGAATCGAATCTTGAATCTCCCTTCCGTTTCTCCGAAGTCATTGGATGATCAACCGCGGCTGAGATGGATATGACGGATGGAGAATTGGAAACAACTTCGACAGCTACGCTCTGCTTAACTATCGATCGTTATGCTATGGCCAAGTACTGACTGGGTAACAGCGGCTCCCGTCTCGCTATGTACGGTGCCCCCGCCGTTGTTGGTGTCCTCCTCTTCGCCAACGGTATCCCCCGTGTGCAGCGCGACATCCTCCAGGTATGAAATGAGCTTCAAGTCATCAGCTCTTGGCCACGATATTAATTCCTATACAGAAAATTCCTTTCTTCGGCAGCTACTTCCGAAAGGAGATCCACCCCGCCGACAACGTAAGTCATGTTCACTCCACAAGTCACTGAAAACTATTTACTAACACTCTGTCCAGCCCTTCTAAATTATCTGGTGGATTGAGGAAGATAGACGTTATTCAGCGCCCGTGCCGGCTCTCTTTGTATAAGATATTCCAAACAGACATGTTCTGAGCCTTGAATTTTGCTGTGAAATGTATGGCCTGTGATTGGCTGATGTTTAAGTGGTTAAGTAGATTACCTCAAGCAGAATCATTATACAAGTCTTGATGCAAGGAATGAGCATGTGATTTATCAACAAGTTTAAGAGAGGAGATTTCTTCTCTTTGTTGCCCTGTATATCATTGTTGGATATTTCTATGTTGCCTTTTGACTACCTGGTAGGTACCTTATTACTCCATATATTGGAGCGTATTTCATGTTCCACTCCACTCATTAAGGTACAGTGCTCAAAACTCACTGCGAAACACTGTTTTCTCCCCTACAACTTACAAGCACAACGTAACCATCTTATACATGCTCAGCCAACTTAACTTCCGCCATTCATTTCATACATAACCTTTTTCTTTAAAACTTATTCTGCCCACCGATACCTCCATGCTCCTCCATGCGATGAGTGAGCTTTACTCCCTTTGGACCTGAATTCTCCACGACTCAGCCAACTTCTGGTGAACACTTGTCAAGATGGAGCTATCGAGGGGATTCTGGATAGTAGTAGGCTTCACCGTTGCGCTACCTCTTTTCTTCTGGCCTTCAAAGAATCAGGACCCAAACTCGCACTTGCGCTCTTTCTTTTTCTTTTTTCTTTCTGCAGCTGGTGTGTTTTGGCTTTACAACGTCTCAGTACTGGTCCCTGAGCCGTACCTGGTATGTTTTGTCTTACCTTGTCACTTACTTATTGCACTTATATTAACACAAGTCAGGATGAAGTCTTCCATATACCCCAAGCTCAGAAATACTGCCAGGGGAAATTTTTGGAGTGGGATGACAAGATCACCACTCCTCCAGGCCTGTGAGTTTCGATGCACAATGCCCTCCTCCTTTCATGTGCTGATAGAAATTCAGTTATCTTCTCTCTCTCGTACTACCCGGAGTAGTCCGTCCTAATGGATCATTAGGCGGATATGCTTGCGATGTAAAGAGCTTACGGGGTACCAACGTTATCGTTTTGATGTTACTCGCCTACTTGGCTTTGCAATGCCGCCGTGAGATCGAGGCACGTCTCCATGAGGCTCACTCTTCTACCAGGCTTCGTAATACTTCGCAGTATGCACTTCATACCGCCTTCAACATCGCTCTGTTTCCTCTTATATTCTTTTTCTCTGGACTATACTATACCGATGTTGTATCCACTGCAGCTGTTCTGGTCGTGTACTTGAACCACTTATTGCGCACTGGACGAGATCAAAGTTCGCTCTCAAGCGATCTTACGACAATATTCCTTGGAGTTCTCACGCTTTTATTTCGCCAGACAAATGTTTTCTGGGTAGTTGTGTATATGGGCGGCTTGGAGGCTGTCCATGCTGTCAAGACATTGCGGCCGGAGCGGGTTGGCCAGCCTGCCATCTTGACACTCTTTGAGCAGATCAAATATTATGCCTGGAGATATTCCCTCGGAGATATCCATGACCCGCCGCTGCACATGATGTGGCCAGATGGTATGCCAGGTCTTCTTGACAGGTTGATTCATGACTAACTGAAAATCAGATATGATCTTCTGTGTGCTAAGTTTGGGCATCGCAGCAATCTGCAACCCAGTCCGTATCATTCGGCAAATATGGCCCTACGTTTCTGTTCTTATTTCCTTCGGAACCTTTGTTGCTTGGAATGGCGGTGTTGTGCTTGGTACGTCGTCTGTCCTCCTATTGTATCGGTAGCTAACAAGGAGTAGGGGACAAATCTAATCATGTCGCGACCATTCACCTCCCACAGATGCTTTATATCTGGACTTTCATTGCGTTCTTCTCCCTGCCATTTCTCATTCCATACGGCCTGCCCTTTGTTAACATGGCACTTCGAATGCTTCCTTCGGCCAGATCGCATGCACCCTCTGTTAAGCCAGCCCCTGAGACAGAGACCAGGCCAGTGTCTGCCTCATTTTCCTCCAGCAAGTTGCAGAAATCAACCAAGCAGGTCTCAGGGAATGGCTCTGTGAAGGAGTCGGCGGCTGGTGGTTCGGATAACAACTATCCACAACCGTCCAAGACTCTACAAATCGTTGACTCTATCTTTGGCAGCAAGATCATCCTCTGGCCTCTCTACCTTTTTGGAACCATCCTACTCTCGATTGCTATCGTTCGCTACAATACTATTATCCACCCCTTTACTCTGGCCGACAACCGCCACTACATGTTCTACGTCTTTCGATACACAATCCGACGCGCTTCTTGGATTCGATACGCTCTGGTTATCCCCTATACCTTGGCCCGCTGGATGACTTGGGGCACCATGGCTGGCTGCTCGCAGTGGTTCTTTGTTGTTCATGGATCTGCTTGCTCTGCATATGAAAGGGGAATAGGAAATCCTCCATTCCTAAGCCATCCTACGTTCATTAACCGTGGATTTTCCCCACGGCAAACAAATGCTACCTTTCCAGCTGAAGTAACAGATGCCTCTCAAGATGCTTCCAGACAGGAGGAATTGAGCAAGGCTTTGGAGAAGGACCCCCTTCTGGCTTCTGTTGAACCAGCCTCCACATCAACTGGCCTCATCTTTCTGCTCACTACGACGCTGTCACTCATGACAGCTCCTCTAGTTGAGCCACGATACTTTATCATCCCGTGGGTGATATGGAGGCTGCTTGTGCCAGCATGGAGACTCCACGATCATGGCGGCTACAGCGATTTTACAGCTAGACTGTCAAGACACCCAAAGACCAAGTCCTTGTTCCAGTTCTTCCAACGCTATGATCTGCGTCTTATCCTTGAGACATTTTGGTTCATCGCGATCAATTTTGCAACCGGCTACATTTTCCTCACCAAGCCTTACCTGTGGAAAGCTGAGGACGGAACTGTGTTGGATGACGGCCGTCTTCAGCGATTCATGTGGTAGACACGAGATGGAATAGATGTGCGAATTAGAGATTGCAAAGATACTCTTTTTGTATTTTTGTCTCGAGGGATTTTTAACCCTCATGTCGCTGGGAATTCATTTCATGCCGCATATGAAATATAGGTACCCAAACACTGAACGCCGTACCCGTGGCCTAAACCCAGACCTATCCGTAACTGTAATCATAATCATACCCAGTTTCGTATCGAGCATCCCAAATCCATCCATGAAGTGACCCTAATGCGCTATGTCCTGGAAGGGACTTCTCATGTAATGAGTGATACGTCTCCGTGTCTTCCCTGGCCAGTTGTCGTATGAAGAATAATCGTCAAAAAGTCGTCAGTCGCGCAGCTTATAAACTCAGTCGATCCAAGCTCAAGCCATCATTACTTCTCACGCGGCGAATAACGCCAAGCTTGAAGAACTTTTCTTCACCGCCGGGTGTGCGTCCACCGATATACCATTTATCAGCACCTATCACGTCTCTAAACCCTTCACTACTGCTATCGCTTCCACGTCGGCCAGATGATCCAGGAATAGGAATGGCGGTGCCGTTGCTGGGAGACGTTGATGTTGACGGTGAGGAAGAAGCTGTGTTGCGGGGAGGGCGGATAGCGACGCTGGAAGTTGTTGGTTGTTGGGGCTGATGATGATGATGATGATGATGTGATGTTGAGGTAGACGTCGAGGTTGAAGGAGTTGATGTTGCGGCGGTTGCTGTGGTAGATGCCGTCGTTGTTGTGACATCTCGGGTGTGCTTGTTTGGTTGATGTTGGGAGGTTGTCGAGATAGCGGGACCTTGAGGACGGAAGGCGGCGAGGAAAGAAGAGAGGAAATATGGTCGTTGTGAAGGCATCGTGAGGATATCAGTTGATACCGTATGATGTGATGCGCTGTGATGTGATGTGATGTGATGGAGAGAGAGAGAGGTTGGTGGTAGAGCTCGACGAGTAGCCGAGCGACGGTCCGAGTCAAGCCGCGTCGATTTGCGTGGATTCGGTAGATGTCGAGAATAGTTTATTACGCAGTCAAAAGGGAACCAGTCCCTGGTAATCTGATCGTGTTTGCGTTTCGTGATCGACCGACGTAGTAAAGAGAAGCAATTGTTTCTTCGCGGGGATGGGATGAAGAGTGGAGTCGGTTAGGTATGAAGAGAAACAGACAGTGACAGTGAAAGTCTGGGGAACGCAGCGGTTTATCGTAGTCACTGACGTCGAAGGTTTTTTTGTGGAGGAAGAGGAGGGGAAAACCCGGAGCCGTAATGCTAATGGCAGGGATGTCATAGGTCAGACAGTCAGTGCTGCTTTAGAATGCGCACGTGCAATGAGATTTCAGTCAAAGACTGGGCTTGCACTAGTTGAGAGTTTAAGGGTGAGGTTTTGAGGTGATTGGAGGAGGAGGGAGTTGATGGCTGTGAAGAGGTGTGCTACTGGCGGTTATCTTGTTAACAAGAGGTTAGGTAATTACATATCACAGTAGTTAACGTACAGTACAGTATTTGATGATTAAGAAGTAGCATGATCTTGACGATATACTCACTGCAAAGAGTAAAGTACTCTGTATTAACTTGTAAGCATTAAATTGTTATCAACTGAGTTGAGTTGAGTTGACTGAAGAAATCAACATCCCTTCACCCGTCTCACTGATCTGACTATTGAATGACCAATCCCAATTCACAAAAAGCAAAGAAATGGTCATTATAAGCGAGGTGACAGTGAGATCCTTCAACGCCTAGACTCTTCTATATGCATGTTTACCCATGCATGCAGTTGATGGTGATGGATGGGCAACTCCAAACTTGACCTGTCCAGCTCGAAGATCACTTCCACATTAAAGTCTAGGCGAGACTAGTAGACACAACAGTCATAACTCATAACCCTGTTTTCAACCTCGAGTATCCCACGTTTTTGTCCATGATCATGATGAAGAGTGCGATGCAAGATGTTTAATACTCGTTGCTGTTGTGTTGTTTAGTAGGTAGACAACAGAAGAGTGTCACTAAATACAAGTTGAGTTGAGTTACATGCCCGTCTTGTTCCCGTCTTAAAGCAGCACTCTTCTTCTCTCCGGACTCTCGGGTCAAAGGGCTCCTTGTGACAGCTGAATGTGAATGCGTATGCGAGCATGATCTGATAATTCCTGTCACTGTCAATGACAATGCAACTGCAGCAACCACATGGTGATCATCAATCAGGCTCTGGGATTGGTTTCTCCTGTATGGTCGATCGGATTATCTGCAATAACTGAAGGATTATTGCAGCGATTGGATTGTCAAGTCATAGGCCATGAAGAGGAACCATGATTACCTAACACTGTCATGATGATATTGTTAGTTTGCCTTGGCTAGATTGAGTTCCATTGTCTGTCTTATCAGCATTATGACACTTTTGTTCGCCTTATTCTAACCATGTCAACTTATTCTAATAATATAGTCTGTCAACTCACAAAATTACTTGGCCACGCTGTGTAACAGTATACTGCATTCGTTGAGCCTCTCAACAACTTCAGCCATAGCATAGCGGTGTAGACAGACCCCTCACCATACCTAGCCACCCTGGACTATCCCGTCCCGTACCCATATTCCCCTCCACAGAAAAACCCGCCAACGCATAATGAACTTCCATTATCTGTCTATGCAGATGCAGTCTTTGCATGGTCATTCCCACTTCCGTGATAACTTCATAATCATTAATCTCAGCCAGCAATGCCCTCCTTCAAAGCTCGCATCCTCAGCTGGATCGTCTGGTGGTGGTTCAAGAGCACATGGAGTTCCGCCGAGGGCATTAACAACCGCATCGCCAAGGAGCGTCATCGTCCCGAGCGAGTACCTCCCAAGCACCTCTACAAAGAGTTCGCCGTTGAGGACTACAAGAGAAAAGGCCACGTCGCTGATTATGTCGTGTACATCGTGACTCCAAAAACAGAGGCCCCGACCCGTGGTCGTATTCTGTATCTCCATGGCGGTGGCTTCGTCTTTGATATCACCCCTCAGCACTGGGAGATTGTGGCTCAGCTTGCGAGACGACTGAATGCTACTGTTACTGTGCCAATTTATCCTCTTGGCCCTGAAACGTCACTGATGAAGATGTATGAGTTTGTTCAGCCACTCCACGACGAACTCGCATCAGCTCCAGACCAGACGCCTTTCTGGGTCGTGGGTGATTCAGCTGGAGGAACCATGTCTCTTGTTCTCACGCAGAACGCAAAACTTGCTGGTCGTCAGACTGCTCAGCGTATTGTGCCTATCACGCCTTGCACTGATTCCAGCCTCGTCAATCCTGATCTACACACTGCGGCCCTCAAGGATCCATGGCTCGACGTCCCCGGTATTGCGGAGATCACACGGCTCATCTGCCCGGAGATGGACACCAAGCATCCCAATGTGAGCCCCATATACGGAGACCTCAGATTACCACCAATGCTGGTGTTTGCAGCAGGACTGGATCTCTTGACGCCGGACACCAAGAAGATGGTTGAGATGGCCAAGGAGCAGGGCACAAAGGTTGAGCTGGTGCATGGCGAGGGCATGATCCACGTGTGGCCTATCCTGCCAATTCAGGAGGGAAGGCAGGCCGTTGATAAGATGATCGAATGGCTGGGACAGGAGTAATTGTTTGTTTTGGGTCGATTGTCTTGGGATATGGCGTTGTTTTAGGTTGGGACGGGTTTGGGGTTTGGAAGTGGCATGAGGATGATACCCCTAGTGAGATGTGATAACGACGACTCTTATATCTGAGATTAGATATTCTATGATGATAGGTAACTTGCACATGCCATTACTATGATCTCAGTTTCAAGTTGGCTATGAGTCTAGACATGGCCAACAGTATAAAAATAACTTCATATAAACATATGTCTTTCTTTTCATCTATCCGGCGACAATCTCCATCTTGACAATTATGTTATGTAAGATGGTGTGATACAAACGGGTACCAACTCAACTTTGGCATGTCCTATCCCGCTGCATCACGGCTGATGGCCTACGGACCCGATTGAAGGAACACAAGATCTTATAGTCAGAATGACATGAAGTTGAGTTTGATACTCGTTATGGTCCAATCATAGTCAGTGTCAGTGTATTGACTGTGTTCGGCAACTAGATTCAAGTTCATAGCGAGGTTGATCCGCATACTTGGGCTCTCACTCCTCACATGTTCATCTTGGTTCGCTGTAGTCAAGAGATAAATTTGCAACTTTCATATGAAAGCCACAGACGAGAGTTTGTGTCGTATATTTTGGCTGCTCTCAGTCAACAAATATCTCAAATATCAAAAGTCTATAACATAAAGAATACAAACGAATGTTACAAACTTGAAAAGTCGGTCAGAAGACATCGTCGATATTCATTGGGGGTCAAATATAAGCAGCTTGCCTTGTGACATGCCGCGGAATGACATATGTAAGACGAACTGCAAGGCTGAGCGAAAACCTTCTTATAAGTCCAAGCCAGCCATGTTGACGATCTTCAGGGTCTGGGTATCATCGCTTCATGATCACCACAATTGCACCTCGCTACACCCCCTGATGACCCTCGGTAATCTGAGGTCTAGTAGATTAGCTCAATGACTCAAATCAGTGCAGACGAAGCTTTGACAACAGGGTCCCAATGTACGACCGGCAAACTGCATCGTCCTAAAGGGTATTCATCCAGCACCGTTCCGAGAAGCGACATACCTCTTTCAATGCGGCTCGGAAATTGCCACAGCATTAGACTCGACAGCGGAGATATCTGAGGTGTCATTGCAGGTTTGCCGCAGTTGTGAAAGGATCAGCCTGATTGTAGTATCGCTATATGTAAGATATCGACACAAAGCCGCCTCGCTCCGAAACGGCCCCCAGATATCACCTCGCAACACATTGTAAAGCTGTGCCACAACTCTGTAGCAACCTGAGGCCCGCAGACCCGTTTCCTTGATTTTGTACGTGAAGGTTAATGCAATATGCCCGACGGCTGTTCTGCAGTGGTTGCCGCCCGCCAGGTGCGCGGGCACTGCCATGACAGCTGCCAGCCAGAACAACAAGATATATCTGGTTATCTTGGCTGGCCCAGACTTTACGGCGTCATCACCTTTTTTTTTTACTTACAACTCATTTCTTGCTAATTTTGGTTGACCGTATCGCCTCATATTTTGGTTGCTTCCGCTTGACGATTTGCTTGACGACTCTCTCGAGAGAATATGATGTACGAATCGTTCGACCTTCCGCTGGCTATGCCGTCGGTGCTGCCCTTGATACCTTCTCTTCTCATGGGACTGATCATCTGGGGCATGCTCGTGATGTGCATTGCCGCCTTCAATGTCTTTGTATATCCCTTCTATGTATCTCCTCTTCGACATCTTCCTGGACCTACAGTAAGCACCGCTCCCTCGATAGCTCGTCTGATTCGTTCCGTGATGCTGATGCAGGTTAGGATAATGCTTTCTTTCTTGGCCAAGCCGCAAAATTCCTTCAAGTTCCTTGGTTTCCCGATCTTTTTTGCAAGTGGTCTCGCGAGTATCCCGAGGCACCTTTGATTCGATATCTGAATTTTGCAAACGCCGAGACCCTTTTCGTGAATACCATCGAGGCTTACAAGCAGGTGCTTCAGACCAAGAGTGCCTTTTTTGTCAAGCCTGCCTTTGCGAGACAGTTCGCGCGTGAAATCATCGGCGATGGACTGCCTTTCGTTGAGGGCAAGCTTCATAAGCTGCGTCGGGCGGCCATCAGTCGTAAGCATTTCTGATCGTCAAGTATATGTGAAAAAAGCTGATTTCGCTAGAACCATTTTGTACACCACGGCTGAAGACCTTCTTTCCTACTGTCCAGAGAAAGGCCGAACAGTTGGTTGATGTTCTGACAGAACAACGCAACGAACACGGCAACATTGAAGGTGAGTACTACACCTCTTTGCTGTGATTGAGCTGACAAATCTTGTAGTTGAGACCAATATTTGGAAAGCAGTCCTCGACGTGATTGGACTCGAAACGTTTGGCCTTGATCTCAACCATCTCGAATCCGACGAGTCTCCTTTGTTCGAGACATTTACCACGATGATGCAACCGTCTGCATTTGGCCATATTGTCAACTACTTGAACTCGCTTATTCCGATTCGACAGTTCGTGCCTATCAGAGAGTGCGTTGAGTTTTCCCAGAGCTGTACCCGAGTCCGGGAGTTCATTGTAGGTTTGGTGACAATCCGACGTAATCAGTGCGAACCAGGCTTTTTGAAAGAGACTGCGAACCGGGACGTCCTTCAGTGTTTGTTGGAACACTCCGACCCTTATTGGAACGATAAGAACATCGTTGAATACGTAAGTCGCCTTGGCCCATGAGTGCGGTGTTTGAGCTGACATATGATGACAGATTTTGAATCTCTTGATCCTTGGTAAGAACTTGCCCGTAATCGAAAACGTTAAAGCTGACATGTGTATTTCCACTATAGGACATGACACTACAGCTTGCTCCCTCACTTGGGCAGTCCATGAACTCTCACAACAACTCGACTGCCAGAAGAAATTGAGAGATGAGATCGCTAGCATGGATAGCACTTGCGGCATGCCTGGTTCCAGCGAGATTGATAAACTCCCATATCTGCACAACTTTGTGCGCGAAGTTCTGCGACTCTACTGTGCCGGTAAGCAGTCTGAGTTGACATTAGCGATAATGATCCGCTAATGCAATCACAGTGGCCATGGCGCCTCGCCAAGCTACCCAAGACGTCGTAATTGAAGGAGTCATGATCCCTAAAGGAACCGTAATCCAACTCTCACCAGCCGTCATGAACACGCATCCTTCAGTCTGGGGCCCGACAGCGCAAGAATTCAATCCTGACCGCTGGAGCAATATAACCGGTGATGCCGCGAGCGCATATGCCTTCGAGACGTTTCACAACGGCCCGCGGATGTGTATCGGCAAGCAACTTTCCATGATGGAGATGAAGGTGATGCTTGTTGAGATGGTGCGAAAGTTCAGAATCGAGAAGCCTTTTGGAAGTGAAGAAAAGAAGGTTGAATTCGCTGGACCGGCTTTTACATTGCGACCAAAGGACAAGTTGGTTGTGCGTTTGGTGGAAGTGTAAGAGATAAGTTTGGCGTGGGCGGACAGCTACCTAATATACGGTACGGGGACTTTAGATAATGACACGACATTAGATATTGGCATAGACAAAGATTCTGTAGAAAGGCAGACCAAATGACTTTAAAGGAAAGTTACGATAAAGTTTCTTTATGAATTTGAGCAATAAATACATTTTTTTGGTATTTCTTGGACATAAAATAAAAAGATATCGATATCATGACAAGACAAGACCAGACAAGACTGACTTGTCATGATGAAGCTCAGTGAAGCTCACCCCGCCATTTCTCGGCCTCAATGTCCCGCCCGTTTCTCGAACTTTCCAGGGCAAACGCGCTTAGAAATCCAATCACAAGCTCTATCAAACACCCCAAAAACAAGGGACCTGTTTTGTCCTTCAAGTTCCTCCTCTAACTTGGAGTAACGTGTGTCATTGTGGCTCGCTCGCTCTTATAGTACCTGAGCTAATCGAACAACTCGCCCCGTTTCTGCTGCACTTCTTGTTCTATTATTTCGCTCTGCTGCTGCTGCTCAATTTATTTCTTTTCTTCACTATTATAATAACAGCGTTTGATTAACGGGACTTTTCTGTCATCCGAACTTCCGTATCCAGCATCGAATCCATTACAGCATAAACTGCTATCTCACCACATCTCACCGGGCACTTACCCCAGTCTCACGCACTCAGGTCATCATGTCTAAGTCACTACAACTCAAAGAAGAAGGGAACAAATGTTTCCAAGCAGGGGACTACGTCGGAGCCGATAGTCTCTACTCCAAAGCGTGAGCACATATATTGGCACACATCAAGCGGGCCCATTCTGACAAAGTCCGCATAGCATCATCGCCGACCCCAAGAACCCGGCTCTCTACACCAACCGCGCCATGGCCCGTCTTAAGCTTAATTACTGGGATTCCGTCATCACCGACTGTGAGGCTTGTCTACAGCTTACGCCCGACAACATGAAGGCCCGATATTACCTCGCGCAAGCACAGCTTGCTCTTCGCGATTATGATGCATCACTCGCGAATGCTCTCCATGCGCATAAGCTGTGCACCGCTACCATGGATCGCTCGCTCGCAGCTGTGACGAGTCTCGTTCTTCGCTGCAAGAAGGAGCGTTGGGATGATCGCGAGAAGAAGCGAGTGCGCGAAGCCAAAAATCTCGAAAGAGAAGTTCTGGAGCTCTTGACTAAGGACAAGGAAGCTGTGCTGGCCGAGACGGAGGATGGAATGGAGAGACAGGAGATCGAGGAGGAAACTGATGCAAAGATCGAGAGGATGAAGGAGATCTTTGAAAGAGCGAGGGCAGATGGTGAAAAGAAGAGAGAGGTTCCCGACTGGGCGATTGACGATATCAGCTTTGGCTTCATGGTTGATCCCGTTAGTGTAAGCCCTCCATCAAAACCCATCCAAATTGTGAGTTACTAACAATTCATCAGACAAAGACCGGAAAGTCATACGAGCGCTTTTCTATCATGGAACACCTCAGACGACATCCGAACGATCCTCTCACCCGCGAACCACTTGTCGCCTCTGAGTTAAGGCCAAATTTGGCGTTGAAGCAGGCGTGTGAGGAATTCCTCGAGCAGAATGGCTGGGCTGCTGATTGGTAGAGGACCAAGAGGAAGATATTGAAATCGACAATCACGAGCGAGCGAAAGGGCGGCTTTTTGAATGTTGACATTATATAAATGCTTGGAGTTTAGGGCGTCGGGATATGATCTAGGAATAGTTTGGGCTTGCATAGCATGGCGTTTACATGTAGCCTTGTGAAAACAAGATATCTCATGAAATCTTACCCGAAGCTTCACGGAGATGTAGATCCCATTTCGATTTGTCAGATCTAAATCACCAAGAAAATACTAGAGAAACTTCATATGCAACTGCAGAATGCATTGAAACCGTTCCCTCTGACCTGACACTTCCGTCTCTTCTACTATCACTCGTACTATTTCAGAAGTGCCACGGCATCCATAAAAAATATCATGTTAACGTTATACAACTGATCTTTGTTCGTCATGTCGTGTTCTTATCCTCCACTAACCCGGCCATCATGTCCCACAGCAGGTTTGTATATACAGACAGTCATCAAGCTCGCGCTCCGTCCATGTCTATACCCTACCCAGGCGTGGCGACATTATACAAGCGCTATGCAACCGAATAACCCACCCGAGCGAACCAGTAATCCAAAAAAGAACACCAACAACGCCGTTCGTATGCATGTTTTTCTACCAAAATACCACCCCCAGCGCAGATATTACCCAGCGGATCGGTCCCTAGAGAAATGCTGGGCCTGGCCGGCTATCGTCCTTGACGAGTCCGGCTTGCTCTTCCTCGGTTGGGTCCTCGACGTGTGATGTTGATCTAGACGATGAGTGAGGCCGCCGGAAAACATTATGGAATGAAAACTGACGTCGTGTCGCATCCTGAGGCTGTCCATGAGGCGGAGGCGTCGGAGGTGCTAGAGTGTTACCACTTCGGAATGACGCCCCTTGGTACTCAGTATCCTGTCCATTGAACTCGTGCTCGCGAGTCTGACCGTAGTAAGCGGCGTGTTCTTCGTCGGCCTTATCCCGGGGGACGGCAATCTCGGTCAGAGGAACGGGGTGCATCGGGCTCCGGGGACGGGGTTTGTCATCTTCATCATTGGCGTGTCGACCTGAAAAGTTGGTGAAGCCTCGGGCTCGGCCTCGAATTGTACCTGCAATGCTAGAGAAAAGTGTGTTCGTTTCGTGGCGGTTGTTTTCATCGTCACTATCTTCGTCTTGGGCCGGTGGGAACTGCGACATGCCTAGAGGTGGGTGCTGTCTAGGGCTGCTCGGTCTTACAGCAAAACGGGGTGAGATGGGCGGCTGCGGAGGAGGAGGAGATGTTATGGATCCGGCTCTCGAGCTGCTAATTGTTCCGGTTCTGAAAGTCATTGTTCTTCTTCTTCTCAAGCCGTCCCATTCCCACTCTGGCTGCTGTCCATCCTCGCGGATAGGATCCATGGTGTCCATCATCATCTTTTCCTCGTGAAGTCGCTTGAGCTCTTCGGCTTCCATTCTAAGTCGTCGTTGGGAGATCTGTCGCACAATGGCAGCGGCTCCACGAATGGCATCGGCCTTTGGTTCTGTCTCTGGCTGTTCCTGCTCGGCGATAGTCTGAATCTGATCGAGATCGCCATTGAAGACGGCAGCGTCGGGCACGTCTTTTGCGGATTTCGAAAGCTGCAGTAACACTACTCCCGAACAAATTGTTAAGAAACCTAAAACAACGGTGACGATAGACTGGGCAGTGCCCTTGAAACCTTGGAATAAAATTGCTGACGTGATAATAGTCGTACTGGTAAAGTAGACGTAATATGTCGGGGTGACGAGGGCTGCATTATAGATGTTGAGCGCTTTCTACGAAGAGTTAGTAGTTGGGAGAGAAAGTGAGAATTGGGTGCGTACGTTGAGATAAATGATCTCCGTCAACAATGTCCCAATGACAAAGACGAATAGAACCCACAAGAACCATTCCTTATATTGAGGTTTGCCACCAATCCAAGCAATGATAGCAGCACCCAGTCCCTGGGTTGAAACGACACTAAGTCCGCCAATCCAGCTGCAAATGGAGATATAGACCAGCATATTCTTGTTGCCATATTTCGGCGCAACCCAAAACGCAGTAGCGGCAGAGCCGACTAGAATGACACCGGCATAGGTGAGAAAGCCCGGTGTTATAAAGTATTTTTGCATCTCCTGGATATCGGCCACGGACGAAGTATGGGGAGCATTCATAACAATGACGACTGAGCCGACAATACAGAGGAAGCAGGCGACTTTTCCGACCATGCTGAGACGCTCCTTGAGGAAAATGGCTGACAGAATAGCTGTGATGACGACGGACAAAGCGCCCAGAGGGGTAACGAGGATTGCGTCGGTGAATGCATATGCGACAAAGTTGAGGATCTCGCCAAAGATCATAAGTATCATACCAGCCCACCAGTAGAAGTTCTTGAGGTATCCATATCCTTCTCCAGCGACCTCATTGTATTTCTCGTTGGCGCGCAATAGGCCGACCTTTTTGAGGACGAAAGAGACGCCGATGAAGAGACCAGAGCCAACAGCTAAACCAATACCAACGGGCTTATAGAATCCAGGTCGATCGTTTGGGTCGCCTCCAAGACCGCCGCTTCGTGCGAAGATATCGGCGTCCATTGCGATCTGGGTCGAGGTTCGAGAGGGAGAAGGAGGAGGCGAGGAGAGGAGAGGAGAAGGAGGAGGCGAGGAGAGGAGAGGAGAGTCGAAGCGGAAATCTAGACCAGGTTTAGGACCACATGTGCGATGGTGACGATATCGGTTGCGGCAGCGACGAAGGACTTTGGTTTATAGGGGGTTGAAGCAAACTCTAAGGATACGGTTCATAAAGTTACCAACAATTGGAGGATAGAGCTTCTTAGAAAGTAACTGAAAGGGAAGAGAATATACAAGAAAGAAGGTTGAGAGAAAGGAAACAGTCTAGTGCAGATGTACTGTATCTTCAAAGTAAAGAAGAAACCTTGGAAATGGCGTCGCACACGCCAGACCAGGCTTGCTTGTGCTTGTGATGAAAGAGATCCATATCCAAGGTGGGTGGGCTCTGGGCTGAGACAACCAAAAGAACAAGTATCGGTACTTGCCATGCCCATTTAGGCGCTGTCCCCGCTGCAACCTGCCAACTTCCAGCGGCCCCGAACCAACCACTTCACTCAAATCAAAACAAGCTACAGAACAAGCTCCTGTTACCGGTCCATTGGACGGAGATCTTAGCGTCCATCCATAGCTTAGGTTGTCGACATCAACAAAAAGACGGCACATAGACACAGACATCTCAGAGTTCGGCATGTCGTTGACAGTTAATAACCCGAGCCCGAGAATATGTAATTCAACTTCCTTGGCCACGATTAATTACTACTGGGGCATCCTAGACCATCACCCGCTCAACGGGCTCTTGGACCAACGGGCGCTAAATGGAATGGACGTCAGCACCTCATCCATGATGAACCCGAAACCTATGAGACCAGAGAATCTGCCTCTGTCGGCCCTGTTGAATGACTTAGAGATATTTGATAGGGGTCCTTGCATCGATCGATTCTGACCTGCCCATCTCGGTAAGCCCTTGGCGCTCTCTTTTGCCGCAGCATTTAGAGGCATCAATGTACAGGTACTTTATTTCCTCCGCCCCCAAAGATAAAAAAGCCACTTACATACGTATGTCCAGTGGCTAGCGATGACGATGAAGCATCAAGCATCAAGCATCAAGCATTGCGTACTTACTATACCTACAGTACCTCTCTCCGTAGGAAACGGAGCCTACAAGCTGAAAGCCCTTTCTCTACAGTTAACAAAGCAGACCACTTCTACACAGCACTCTCCTTTGTTGTTCAACAACTGCAGTCAGCGTTGACCGCTGAATAACGGACGTTTCTAACTGAGCCGATGGTGGCTACAAACTGTTAGGCCAAGGCGGACTCTACTCAAGCGTATCCGCCAACGTGGGGTGTTTGTTCGGTAGGATCTAGACCTTGGGTCTGGGGCTCATTTCAGCTTCCAACGTTCAGACTATGATGATAATTGAGGTCTATCTCATTGTATCTTGTCCTGGAATCCAATCCTGATACATACTCCGCGTCCGTTGGAGTTTATAACGTCAATGGTGTGGTCAGCATTACATTGTTTTGATGATCTTGCCCGAACGCTCCGAGGCACAGCACTCAGCTCTTTTGTTGCATTGAATGTCCGACCTTCAGTTTCTCACAGCCAGGGAAGAGGGATTCTCCGCATCTATTTCTGTCTCGGGACGACTTTGCATGCACACACACGACTCAGCCTGCTTAGACTCCACGCACACCAATGCGTATGTGGTGTTTCAAAGAATGTCTCTTTTCCAAGTGATCGACAGCGAATCAATAAGTTTCAGTCTCAATTTACAGGTGGGTCGACAAATCGACCGTTCCGTCCGGTTGGACTCTCCGAAGCAGTATTTAGGTTCCATTAATGCTGGGGAAGAACAAGAAGCAAACTTCTAGCGTCCTGTATGATACGAACACGAATTAGGGCCACTGACGATATATGGAGTATAATTTGTAGAGGTATAGGAACAAAGGATTCCTCGGCAGTTGACCGCTCTTATAATGGGCAGACTCTAAAGACTTCGCCCGATGATAGTACCATCTAGTCGTGGATCTGTCACCAGATGGAACAATATAGCGTGCTGTCATGCAGCTTGACGGACCGTTTATGCTGCATCTCCGTGGCGTTAAAGACTTCAACAAAATCGTGTGGCTTATGTTAGTGTGTACTACATACAAAATGTGTCGTTTCCTATCGTGCCAAGGGTATCTCGATCTTATATTCATAAATGCCATCATGTAACCAGCCCAACGTAATTCCCATCTCTTGCTATGCCATGCCATGCCATGCCATGCTATTTCCTCTAAACCGGGATGATTTCCTTCAACCACTTGCGCACTCTCTCATCAAGTGGTAACTTCTTCGCTTCCCCTTCGTCAAGTTTCTTGACGAACTGCTCCTTCAACTTTTGGTAGGCTTCTCTCTTCGCCTCTGCCTCTGCCCGCTTAGCCCTCGCCCTCGCAAAGTGCTCAGCCTCTTTTCTGCGGCGTGTCTCCCTACGCTCCCTTAAGCGCTCTGGAGGAACCACTCGCCCGGTGACTTCTTGAACCTTTTCCCAAAAGAGGGCATGTTGGGCCTCGTCGTCATGAGCGTTATTATACATGACCGCGTGCAAGGGCTTTCTGACCAAGTGGTCAAGAACAATGCTGTACTCGCTCCTTTTGGCTGTCCTGGAGAACCTGAGGCCCATGTCGATGACGGCCTTTGCCAAATCCTTGGAACCAGGTGCCAAATAATCCAAAGCTAAGAGGAAGGCTTGTGCCTCAGGATGAAGTGAGGTTATCGGAAGGCCTTGGAGAAGAGTTCGAAGTGGTCTAGGGAGTTCTGAGCTGCGTATTTCTTTTCGCGGCACACGCAACCACTCTGGTCGAGCCTCAGAAGACGACACTAGTTCTTTCGTTTCTGAATCATGGGCTTCGGTAGCTTTTGATACGGCGGAAGTGTCTATCCTTTGTCGCTTTGCAGAATTATTTGGCGGAGGACATGGGGTTTCCTCGCGAGTTAGACTTCGTTTTCTGGTGATGGGCTTGGGCTCGGCATTCTCAATTGCCATGCCACAGACCAGCCAGCGCAAAGAGCCCCATGAACTCGTGTCGTCTTCCTCATCATAGTAGTCGTCGTCATCTTCCTCCTCCTCGTCTTCATCTTCGTCATAACCCTCTTCGAATTCTTGCTCTTCCTCATCATCATAATTATCTTCATCGTCATATTCTTCCTCAGCGTCATCCTCCTCTTCAATGACTCTCTCACCCTCCTCGCCCTCTTCGTAATATTCATACTATGAAGGTTAGTCCCACTCTTCTTAAAAATGAGATAAAAAATTGATACATACACTCGAAGAAGCATCATCCGCCGCCTCCGCCGCGAGCATAACTGTCAGAACCGCTGCAAGATCGAGTTGATTTCTCTGGGCCATAATGTCACCGACGACAATATTCTCGATCAGCTTGGAGTCAATCCCCGAGCCTTCCGGGTAGAGGTCCTTTGGTAGCCACGACATGTCTCGTCTTGAGGCTCTATCGTGCAATTCTGGCAGCAACAAGTGTCGATGTCGGCGTCAAGGGGTAAGATTCTGTCCTCATCATGGTCTCAGACTCAGACTCAGAGATTGGGAGGGTTGGTTTTATTCCGTCCCGTTGAGTCCGATAAGGCAGTGTGAAGTGGGGGAAATGTCTTGCCGCTACCAATCAGAGCCATTTTCGTTGAAGATAGGGCCGTTCTAGATTTCTAGGTGGCCGAATTGATTTGGCATGGCCGCTTATCTCGTATTTATTGTTCCCGAGGCTCGCGAGTCGAGGCTCTTGACTAACAGAGGCAAAGTATGCGGCGTTATTATATCATGATTTCCAACGCACTACACGGATAACTAACACATGCTTTCCTCACTCTGACAAATCTCCCTGTAATTGCCCTCTCTAACATTCCTTCCGCTCTTTACCAAAGTCCCGCAGGTCTCCATTTTTTAAGGCTCGGCACCCTGAATCGCCCTATGAGCTAGACCTTGCTAGGTCTGATCCTGAAATTACGAGGCCGTTATTTTACAAGGGAACAGATCCTTCAACCCATTCTCAGCTATAGCGCTGACGGGAGCAGAAGTTGAAGCGTACACTGCCCTATCAACCCACTCACGGCCCTAGCTTTAAGAGGTTTACCCCCAGCATTAGGTGTTTGAGGGCGATACAACGCATTGAACTTGTTCATAGTATTGGCCAATCGCTCACAAGGACGATGATGGAGAACCAGGGGATCCTTCGTGTCTAAATGGAGTCTTGATCGCCTTAATCAACTTTGAATCCTATTTAGTGATCCATTTTCCTGGATCTCTCGAGTCTAAGCCTTGCTAGCTTGTTCCTTCGTGTCTTCATCTCTGTCTTCGTCTTTGTATTCGAGTTCGCGCAGGCGCAGTTCTATCCAACTAAATTACCTACCTCCACTTTCATATCGATCGATTATCGTGAAAGAAATCTTTTGACAATGGCAAACAAAAACGCCAAATCGCTTTACCAGGCTATTCCGGAGTGTATTAGCGGATGCTTCGACATCAGTGTCGCTACAACTGGCTGTGCCAAAGACGACTACGACTGCTGGTGCTACAAGCATAACCATCAGACCATTGTTGATACGTTAGAACAATGTCTGGGAAACAAAGAACGACGGACGAAAAAGAAGTGTACCCAGGATGACCAATTCGGTATGAGCTGTTGAGTCGTCATGATGGAGCTTTGCTAATATAAGTTAGAATATGAGAATAGCTATTGGAAGATCTGCGAACAATACTGGGAACCTTATGGAACTGCAACCGAACCAACCTCATATCCAACTGCAGTGTCATCCACAGCTTCTGCGGCTTCAGTCTCAACACCAGACGCCACTACAACTGCATCATCTCGAGGAACACTCACCACCAAAGAATCTTCATGGACTACAGCTGCAGCAACCGAAACCGATAAATCCGAACTATCACAAACATCCGGCGAGGCAGACCCAGTGAATGCCAGCCATAGTGGTCTATCACCAGGAGGAAAAGCCGGAGTTGGAGTTGGTGTCGCCATCGGTGTTATCCTCATCGGTGTTGTAGTGTTTCTCTGGCTGCGCGAGAGACGACGACGACGCACCGTCGAAGAGCAGCTGAGAATTGTCGAGACTGAGAAGGCCAATGCTCCTCAAGGAGGATATTACGCTCACAAGAGTTACTATGAGATGGAGGGTGATCGACCTCACGCTGAGGAGCTGCGCGGAAGTATGAGGACGCCAGAGCTGAGTGTGGGAGAGATAGCCAAGTCGAGCAGCACGACAGAAGTTGGAGCTATGAGTCCATCTGATAACGAGAGAGATTCTACAGGTTCGACGGGGGGTCTAGAGTGGCCTATTTCACCTGAAAGTCCGGGTCGTCGGGAGTCTGCGGGTTTGGGTGAGATCAAAGACAATAACCCAACTAAGCCGGCGGCTCCTTGACGAGCTTTTGTTCCTGATCTTTATTACATTCTTTTATATAAAAACTTACATAATTGTCCTTCATTTACATTCTTTGAATCATCTGAGATTGCTGTTGGTAGTTTGGGAGCTGTGAAAGAACCGAGTCCAACGCAAAGCCCCACTCGAAAGATGAATTCGTTGTTTGTATCAAGATCGGGGTTGATAAACGAATTCGTTTGGTCTGGTGCCTTTGATAGAGGCGTTTGAATATTCTCACTATATATGGCCGGCGTGTTGGCATTCTTTTGATACTAAACTTGACATCCTCAACATCACTGTCGACACCTACATCGGCAGCCCTTCTTTTGGCCTACACTACACTGATCCGTACCAACTCAAGATGTCTTAGAACCGAAACACCAACACCATCAAGGACATCGTAAGGGGCCTCTCGGACCCCGATGCTGTAATCAGCCTTCAAGTGAGCCCCCTAACCACACGACCTCCTGATAGGATAGCTGAACTGACTTGATTCTATAGCACTACATCGCCGAGACTGATCTCATGAAGGATACTATGATGGCCGTTATTAAGGACATCGGATACGCCATGGTCAAGCTCGATATTCGCGATAGGAAAGCCCTCCCTCTGAATCGCTGCAACGACGATCTTGCCCGGGCTGTGGTAAGTTCGCAGTCCTCCCTCCAGAGAACATCACTAAGATCATAGGATGAGCACAAGCGTCTCACTAAAGACGGTTATGACCGCACTTTCCGTCCTCGCCTCAACTGTACCGTCATGGCTCTCGAGATTCCTGACAACGTCGGCCGTTGTGAAAACGACCGGTGCGAGACTGAGCCTCAGATGGAGCTAGTTCTCCGATTCCCGGCCAGCGAGTACAACGAATCTCCTCACTCTTTTACCCCCGGGAAGAAGGATGTCTTCCTCATGGTTAAAGAGAAGATCTGAGCGCAAGGCTTCTTTTGACCCGACTTCGAGCTTGGGTAATGGTGACACGGAGACGGTGATAGTAGAACGAGGAGTCGTAAAGCGCGGCGAGATCAAATAGTTAGGACATTCTTTCTAGCTATGAATTGACCTGGTCTTTTTGGAAGTCATTAATTATACTTCAAATTTCCCATGTTGCTTGTGATGGTCTTGAGTTAGGTACTCTCCGATCGCGGGGGTATTGATATCTATGACGAACTAGACAGCAAGGTATTAAGGCTTGGGATCGATCCTGCTCAGCAGATAATATCTGTATTCTTCCCCACGGAATTTAAAAATGACTACTATGATTGTCCATATTTATTTGATAATTTATTCTGATTATAGGATGGCATGAAGATGCATGTTCGAATGTTGCTTGCTCCTCCGCTATTTATCTCACTACTCCCAAGACTTCCCTAGGCGGGATCTCTCTCTTCCTTCATCACCAACCCGCTATATCTTCAATTCCTAAACCACTCTCCAAAAATGAATGAGAGTATCGACGATGCAAACATTAATGGACCTGAGGGAAACACTGCTGCTCCTGCTCCCTTCAGTTGTCTTCTGTGCCGCAAAAGTAAACTGAAATGTGATCGTTCAAGACCTTGTTGCACTCGATGCGCCAAACAAAGCTACAAGTGTGTTTATTCTATGTCGAGGCAGCCATATAACAGCAGAAATCGCGGCCAGGCAAAGGAATTGGAGGCCAAACTAGGTATGCAGTGCCCCTACGTACGAGAATGAACGTTTCTGAACTTGGTCATGATAGGACACCTGGAGAGATTACTTCAAAACTCTCAAAATACAAAGACATCTTGTGTTAGCGACGGCCAATACCTAGTCACACCGCCGAGCCAACCGGATAATTCGATTGTTAGGCTGGGCCTATTTGAGGAGGCACCTCCACGAGAGCTCATCGAAACATTGTAAGTAATCCGTTTCATGAGCTGCAATTATGTGCTTGGCCGTATTAATGCTAAACAGGATGAACACATACTTTAACAAAATCCATCAGGCAGCGCCCATGCTGCACCGACAGCGCTTTATGGCATCTCTCTTCTTGCCGGACCATATGAAGCCTCCAATGTGTCTCCAATACATTGTCATGGCCTTTGCTGCAGAGACTTCCGACTCGTATCGCCATCTAGGTTCGACATTCTACAAGCGTGCAAGAGCCTACCTTCAGGTAGATGGCTTGGACGTACGTTCTCATGCACGTTCACTCGAGCACTGGCTAACTCGAGGAAACAGGACATCAGTGAAAGTTCCATTTCGTTGGGCCATGTTCAGGCTTGGGCGTTGATATCTTGCTTCGAAGCTGAACACACTATGTTTGCTAAGGCTTCTATAACTCTTTGTTCTGCCCTCAGACTCGCACAAATGCTGGGTCTACACCATGTCGATACCACTCAGCCAAACGAGAATCATCCCGTTGACTGGATTGGAGTTGAAGAACGACGCCGTACATGGTGGACGATATTCTGCTTTGATCGCTTTGTATGTGCCACAACTGGATGGCCTGCTTTAATACATAACCATAGCGTGAGAATATCCGTCAAGATCTTTTGAACAAGTCACTGAACAGTTTTTCAGATTAGAACTCGACTCCCAGCTTCAGACGAGGCATATGTCTATGGTCAAGAGGAGCACACGCACTTTCTAGAAGATCAGCTACTCGAGGGCGAATTGCGCTCCTCATTTGCAGGACGAGTCCTAACAGCACATATCTTCCACCGCACCATAGAGCATACTCGTATCGACACTAGCCAAAATCAGGGAGCTGAGGACTTCATCAACGACTCATATTGGCAAAAACACAAAAGTATCGATAATGACCTTAAGTACATGCTACTTATGTTACCAAAGAATCTATGTCTTCCTGCCAGCTACAGAAATCACAACGCTGTCTTTGTCAATATCATGCTACACACAGCTACCATCTGCCTTCACAGAGCTGCTCTGTGGAGGATGAAGTCGAGTCTACAGGGAGTACCTACTCATATGATTCGATTGTCCCAAGATCGTCTGCTCCCAGCGGCGGAAGAGATCCTTAGCATCTTCAAAATGATACCAGATCTTGGGACTACCTTTACAAACCCACTTATCTGTTTTTCTGCATACATGGCTGCCCTGGTGTTTCTGGCATCCACGTCCCCTGCTGAGCCTAACAAAGAGAATGAAGAAAATCTCGATTTTATACTCAAGATTATGGTTGCTTTTGGTGACATCAATCTTGTCGCCAATGCTCTGGCGCGTGAGATTGTGAAAGAGATGAAGCAAGGTGGCGTCACATCTGCCACCATGTGCAAGGTTGGATATCGGTGACCTTTTCTAAATACTCACTTACATTTTACTACAGGTCAACTTGCAAGATACACTAATAGATATCCCGTTACTCGCTACGCAACGCCTTTATTCCTCTCGTTGAGATTGATGCTTTTGAGAATGTTGCAGAGCATATCACATCCTCTAACACTGAGCAAGCCTCTTGGGCGCGATTGAATATTGTGGTTATTGTAACTATTACTGTTTTATCTTGACCCTGAAATCGAAAGATAGCCCACCTTAGAGCTAATCTACCTCCCTATTCAACAATCATCATACACTACTTGCGAGCAAAGTCGCTTTCTGTCGCAATCCAAGTTTTAAAAGTCTTCAGCTCAGGGTATTCCTTTCTCAACGCCTTCAAGTCTGCACCAAACCCCTCATCCCTGAACCACTTGAACATATACCCTAACTCTTTAACCATTGCCATCATTGGGTAAACAGCAAGGCTGTAGGTGTACGGCAGATCACGGCCAGTCTTCTCCTTGAAGGTCATCTCAAGTTCCTCAAGCGTCAGCTCATCACCTGCGAGTGACACTGCGCGGCTCGCATATTCCTCTGGGCGAAGGAAAGCCTGCGCACCAGCAACGCCCACGTCAGTTATGGTGACAAGTTGAATAGGCTTCTCCTTGACAACCAGCTTCCACGCTGTGACGAAGGATCTTCCTATGAAATCATCGGTCAAGTTCTCCATGAAGGCCACTGGCCGTAGGATGAACCATTGCATATCCGTCTTAGCGGCCCGCGCAATCAAATGCTTTTCGATCTCGTGCTTTGTGATGAAGTGCGGCACAGGTGTTGGGTTGTTCTTGGAGTCTTCGCCATGCCTGTCAACTGAGGTATAGACGAAGAACTTGACTCCAGCATCCAGAGCGGCGTCAACGAGGGCCTTTCCTTGGCCTACTTCACCACCGCCTCCTTGACCAAAGCCCATAGGAACCTAGATAGAACATGGTGTTATCATCTTTATTCTGTTGTTGTAGAACACAGCAACCATACCTGAACACTGAAAACTCCCCAGATAGGCTGTTTTGTGACATTTCGGGCGGTTTTAAAAATTGCGCCAGGATCAGCCAGATCTCCTTGGACGAGCTTAATGTTGGACGATTTTCCGAGGAGCTTCTGGGCGGAAGCGGATTTCGCATTTCTTGTGACGGCAAGAATTTCTAGGCCGGCATTTTGCTTGATGAGTTGGTTGAGAACAGCACCACCTTGTTTTCCGGTTGCACCACAAATGAGAACTGCTCGAGACATGATTAAAATTACTGACTTCTGGAGGTCTGAGGCCAAAATGCTAAGAGAAGTGATAAAAGGATGGACGGTTGAGTGGGAGAGTTATTGATGAGAGAATGTCCATTGAACATGATTTATCTATCATCTTATGATGTCTTTCAGCCAAGCGGCCATCGATCTATGACATTGAGATGGCATCTATATTATAAAGCAAGCATGTGTCCGGCGTCCGAATATACCGAACTATAATGTCCTAAGCTCTATAAAGACGGCTCAACTATCAAGCTCCGGCATGGGAAACGGCCGAAATGTGGAGACCGGATTAATTTCGCCCTCCGAATTGTCCGGACCCGTCCCGGCCGATCTCCGATACATATCATCGGATCAACTATCAATGGTAACGGTAACGGCCGCCGGAAGGAATGTGGATCTTCAATGATATTAGTATCGTGGAACGATCGATGGTTTGAAAAGACTTGATAAGTCAATGGTAGGAAGATGTGAGGATGATAATTCGAATTTGTCATAAGAGAGCCAGTTGATGTATCAGAAAATGTCTACGATATGAACGTTGATGTTTAGAGTGGAGGCATCTTCCTTCTCAAGCCCACCACTCTCGGGCGATGATGGTGCGATATCAATTCAAACTAACCATAAGTGAAAACTTCGAAACTTAGATGCAAATTCTGCGATCTTACCGTAATAATAGCAAGTGCCTGTAATATAGAATATGTACAGATAATAAGATGAAGAGTCATCTAGCACATAAAACAATCACATATAAGATTTCGAATGCTTATTAAGGGAAGTAAAAGTATAATTCGAAAGATATCAACTAAAGAACTAAGGAATAAAAGAAGTATGTTCAATAAATTGGTACAGGGCCTGCATGCGCTATATTGTCTATGTACATACTGTGCATAATACTGTGTAAAACTGTGCTGTACCATCAAGGGTCGGCAATTTGTGGATGCGTTTTGAAGCTTCACCCGAACAACACTCTTGCGACCTGTGAATCCATTGGGAGCTGGCCCGGTCCAGCATCACTTCCCAGCCATGTCTGCCGCTCTCTTAAGATCACGAGCCGCCGTCTCTGGCACCCGAATCGCTTCTTCCGCTCGTCCTGCCATTCCCAGGTCAAGCCTCGTCCAGCGCCGCAACGCCTCGTCTTCCTCGTCGGCCGGTGACGGAGCTGCTCTCAAGGCCGCTCTCTATGGCACTGTTGCTGCCGCCGCCATCTACGGCTCTTACCTCTACGGTACCGATACTCGAGCCTTCTTCCACCGATGGGTCGTCCCTCCATTTATTCGCTGGGCTTTCCCCGATGCTGAAGACGCCCACCAAGCTGGTATCACGGCGCTGAAGGTGCTCTACGAGTTCAACCTTAACCCCCGCGAGCGCGATACAACCCTCAACTCGCCCGACCTTGCCGTCAACGTGTTTGGAACCGAAGTGCAGAACCCAATTGCCATTTCTGCTGGTCTCGACAAGGATGCCCAGATCCCTGATGCGCTGTTTGACCTCGGAGCTGGTATTGTCGAGGTTGGAGGTTGCACACCTCTCCCCCAGGCCGGAAACCCCAAGCCCCGAGTTTTCCGTGTTCGCGGTCTCGATGGCATGGTCAACCGATGTGGTCTCAACTCTCGCGGAGCTGACGACATGGCCATCCGACTCAGAGACCGACTTCGACGATTCGCCCGATCCCTAGGTGTCACTGAAAAGGACGTTCTCAACGGAGAGGCCAATGTTCCTCCTGGAAGTCTGCGAAAGGGCCGACTGTTGGCTGTTCAGATTGCTAAGAACAAGGAGACGGACGAGCGGGATGCGAAGGCCATTGCCGAGGACTACGTCTACTGCGTGCGAAGACTGGCACCGTATGCTGATGTGCTGGTTGTCAACGTCAGCAGCCCCAACACTCCCGGTCTGCGCGATCTTCAGGCCACTGAGCCTCTGACACGGCTTCTCAGCGCCGTAGTTGAGGAGGCTGCCAAAACTGACCGAAAGCAAAAGCCCAAGGTTATGGTCAAGGTCTCCCCTGATGAGGATGAGGACACTCAGATGGAGGGAATCGTCGAGGCTGTTCACCGAAGTGGTGTTGATGGAGTTATCGTGGGCAACACGACTAAGCGCCGAGATGGTGTTGTTCCTGAGGGTATCAAGCTCACTTCCCAGGAGCGTAAGAACCTCATGGAGACTGGCGGCTACTCAGGCCCTGCCATGTACAGCCGAACACTCGATCTCGTCGGCCGATACCGCAAGATGATGGACTCTCGATCTTTCGCGGCCACCACTGGCGTCACACAGAAGGTCATCTTTGCCACAGGAGGCATCACCAATGGCGATCAGGCACGAAGTATCCTCAACGCTGGCGCAAGTGTAGCAATGGTGTACACAGGATTGACATATGGTGGTTCCGGTACTATTACCAGAATCAAGCAGGAGTTAAAAGATGGTGTGAAGAATTAGACATGCTATAGCAACATTTCACGTTTTATTTGTTTATCAAAGAGGTACAAAATGGGACAAGTTCACGAAGACAAAGTGAAATTCTTTTTTCCTTTTCCAACCATTTTTTTGTGCTTTTATTTGCTATTCTAGCAGCGACCTGCGCAAGAGTAAATTACCAACGGTGAGGGGGAGAGGACTTACCTGTTGGCAGACTTGGCTCATCCAAGTCAAGCATCGATCTTGCGATGTTCATTTTCATCAGATGTCAGTATCAAAAACTCCAAGTTTGAAAAATACAAACTTCACAAAGGGGGGAGGGGGGTGATGCTTACCTTAAGGTCCAGGTCGCTCCTCGAGCCACTTTTTGAGCTCGACGTAGTAGGCCTTAACCTCAACCTGAAGAGCGGTGACCTTGACGTCAGCCGCTTCGACGAGCTTAATACACTTACCGACGTGGTCTGGTGTGGGATTCTCGATGGCCCTCATCACAGCTCGGCGGGTAGCCTTACCGTCAAAAGCCTGGCTCAGCTCCTTAGCCAGGTTTTCAAACGTTTCACGCACGGCCTTCAGTTGTTGTCTCATGTCGATAACGACATGGTGGGACTGCATCGTATTGCTACGTTGCAGTTGACCGTTAAGCGTCAGGTCATCATTTTCAGCGTCGAGAAGCTGAACTTTTCCAAGGAGCTTGGCATACTCCTTTCTGTAAGTGGCCAAGCCCCAGTCCTCCCGCTCAGCAGGAGCGCGCTTGGGCTTGCGAGTTGAGGCACGGCGAAGAATGTCTGTGATTCCGTTGGATGACATGATGAACGGATAGGGTACGGTGAATAGCGTTGTAACTGGGTTTTCGAGGTTGAAGATCTTCTGATGGTGATAGCGATAGCAATTGTGAGATAGCTCTGCAGATCAGAAGATGTTGATGCGAAAATCCGAATTGATTGATAGTTGTAATGTTTGGGGCCTCAGCTCTTTTATCCTTAAACTGTGGCCATTCACAGCTTGATATGCTGTTCTGGAGTTTAGGATAATATTGCTTGGGCAGAGGTTGTTCTGTGGGATCAGATCAAACAATGTCATTATTCAAGTCATTTTAAAGCTTGTAAATTCAAATGTTGAGGAGAGTTAGGAGTTTGAGACCTGTTCGAAGATATGTTCCTCAGAACAACTTATACTGTAACTTGAACACAATGCCAATTTCTCGTTGATCAGTTGTCACAATGAATTGTTTTCAGTGTTCTGCTTATTGTGAATTCCTAAGACAGTAATCACATCGGAGAGCACATAGAACAGAGTGTTGTTCTGGCAAAAGCTTTGTTCTGCTGTGTTGACTGAGCCTCGTTACAACTTGAATAGATTTTAGTAGATTGCAAGACATAGCGTGTCCAAGACTTGAATACAGCTGCCTATGTAGTACTATGTCCCTGCAGTAGTTAGAGATATAGGCCACCCATGAACTCCAGTACCACAGTACCCTCGACGTTCATCTTTGTCTAAATGTCGCTAATCCGGATTGTTCGACTGTGCATTCGTGTGCTGAAAGTCGTAAATGGTCCCGTGTTTCTTCAGTCAGTTCTCTGTTCATATGTCCTAATTGTAAGGTTAGTTGAAGTTGACAGACAGTTCAATAGTGTCTCGAATTCGTCCATACATGTGGACAGTTCTCAGAGTCCAATCAAGTTCCACGCTGCAGTGCTGAACGAGTAGTTCAATGCCTCGTTTCATTTGATATTCAGACTCCGGTAGGTGGTTTTCGATTTCGTATAGCTTGGGGAGGCGAACTAAGAGCTCTTCTGCATGTCCTTCGAGAATCATCAAGAGATAGGCGTAGGAAGAGTCGATACTGATAGTGGATGACATCCCTGTTGCGATTTTGGTCTCGGGGGTACCGTAGGAGGATATTGGTGTAGGAGATATCGGTTTGAGTTCTGTTGGCAGAAGTGTAGCGATAGAGAGTTGGGAGTTGGCAAAGATGATAGCACTAGTTTCTGACTTCTACTTATACAAGCTTTGGAGTCGCTGGACAAGCCACCAAAGGACACTCACCGTCTTTATGATATATGGCTCTGGGTTCATGGTTATAGTATAAAGATGTCTTTGATCGCGGGTTCATACAGCTCCGGGAATACTGAGCACTGAAGTCTCAAACGCAAGAAAGCGCCACCAAGTTCTTTCATGTAAATTATTGCGTGGCAACATATCCTAGTTATATTAATTGGTTGGCTTCAAATCTCTGGACAGTCTTCAAACCATGTACACATTGAAATAAGTGATATGTCGATTTAACAGTTTATATCCAAACAAATCCATTCCGTGTTACTGCACATGCAGTACCCTGAAGTAGTATTCCGAACTATTTATGGACCATCAGTTATCTCATGTTTGGATTAGTTTCTCATATAGTGAGCCATTCACGTGCGCTCTACAGGGTCACATATAACAAGCTAAGTAGTATTTGGGCAGAGATATGCATCCTACCTTCGGCAAACAACATCCACTACTGAACAACAAACCAATATTTGAAATTCGGGTCGAATTATGGGATACGACTGCTGTGGCCCTTTGGCCTCAGCTCCGGAGACGGTCACTGATCAGGTACAAGCTCCAAACGATATCGGCAGTTGCAAGGATACTTGCTGTGATGATAACGATGGCGCCGACGGTGCGATTGGGCAGACGGATGACTGCTGCGCTCCCAGTAGCTGCAAAGACAATGATAAAGACGATACACCTGATTGCTGCCGCGGTAAACTAGGCCCCTGCTGTAATGCATCTTGCATTGACCGCATTGCTATGCGAGAGTGCAAATTGAGTACTCAGAAGTGTACGTATCTGGCCTTAAAAGAGCCCAGAGTTGCCTCTTCGTTGCTAATATCACACCACCAGATGCAACGGGTTGTGGAAGCTCAAGCTCAAATTCCAGCTCCAGCTGCACCGGCGCAGCTGACGGGAAGGCGTGCAACAAGCATAGCCTGTCAGCTCTCGACCGCTATGGTGCAACTCTCCAGGCGCTCGGGTGCATTTGTCGTGCCCTCATTGCTCTGGGCCTGGAATCTTGCTGCGAGACCAAGGACCGCCCGGTCATCACCAAGCAATGCTCTAAGAAGTCGTCTTCTCGCTCCCTTTTGCGCACTTCTACGCCCCCCTGCTGCAGTACAGGCTCTGTGACAAAAGAAAAGGCCGCAGAGAATCGACTTCGCTTGCGAAAGAGTTTTGCTGATAGCGTCAGGTCAGCCAAACCGCCTTCCATCAAGGAGAGCTGCGCTAAGTCGTGCTGTTCGGAATCTGAATCGGTGGAGGAAAATCCCCCAAGAGATCTAACATCCAAAGGCGGATGTCTTGATGGGTGCTGTTCTCCAAAAACTTCACTCAAAAGCCAATCCGTCGTTCGAGGCTGTGCAACCAATTGCTGTGACGATGGCGAAACTGCTAAGAAGCCTGCCGTTATTGATGCGTGCTCCGATATTTGCTGCTCAACTGAGCACAAAGGATCCTCTACTGGGAATGGCGAATTGACCGCATCAATGGCGAAAGCTGCAGAAAACTGCTGTTCAAAATCTTGCTGTGAGAAAGGAAGAGAACTGCCCAAATCTAACTGTGCCAGCTCTTGCTGTAAGCCAACTGAAAAGGTTGCGGCCAAGCCCAAGAATAACCGCCCCGAAGATGTCGAGAATCAGACAACAGGAAAAGAGCATGTGGTTCTCAATATCTCAGGTATGACATGCACTGGCTGCGAGACCAAGCTCAATAAGACTCTCGCTACAGTACCTGCCGTCAAAGATCTGAAAACGAGTCTTGTTCTCTCGCGTGCTGAGTTCAACATTGATCTTCGCCTTAGCTCAGTTGAAGAGGTTGTCAAACGCCTCGAACGAACCACTGAGTTCAAATGCGAGAGGCTTCAGACACAGGGCTCTAGCTTGGAATTCATTGTGAATGGCAATACCTCCCAATTCATTGGCCAGATATGGCCCGAAGGTATTCTTGATATGAGCCTCGTTGGCAAAGATACTGTTCGAGTATCCTTCGACCCTAAAGTTGTGGGAGCCCGGGACCTGGCTGAAAGATCTTGGGAACCGCCTTTCAGCCTTGCTTCTCCTCGTGGAGATTTGTCTCTCGAGGCTGGCAGCAAACATGTTCGCCATGTAGGGTATACTACACTCTTATCTGCTGTTCTCACGGTCCCTGTTCTGGTCATGGCATGGGCCCCGATTCCTGAGAGAGAGGTTGCCTACTCTTCAGCTTCTCTGGCCCTGGCTACCATTGTCCAAGTTGTAGTCGCCGGACCTTTCTATCCCAAGGCCATCAAAGCTCTTGTTTTTTCTAGAGTCATCGAGATGGATTTGTTGATTGTTCTGAGTACAAGCGCGGCTTACGTCTTTTCTGTCGTTTCATTCGGGTACCTCGTCGCTGGTAAGCCTCTTTCGACTGGTCAGTTCTTCGAGACATCTACTCTACTGGTGACCTTGATCATGGTCGGTCGATGGGTCGCAGCCCTTGCCCGTCAGAAGGCAGTTGAGTCTATATCTATCCGCTCGCTTCAGGTATCAACTGCCATTATTGTCGATGAGGAGAGTAGCACGGAGCGTGAGGTTGACGCTAGGCTTCTGCAATACGGCGACGTGTTCAAGGTTCTTCCAGATACCAGGATCCCGACTGATGGGACTGTCATGACTGGATCGTCTGAAGTAGATGAATCGATGCTCACGGGCGAGTCGCGGCCTGTAGAGAAACTCTTCAAAAGTGTTGTCATCGCGGGATCTATCAATGGTCCTGGAGTCATGACTGTCCGTTTGAATCGCTTGCCGGGTGATAATACTATCAATGCGATTGCAGCCATGGTTGATGAGGCAAAGCTTTCCAAACCCAAACTGCAAGATCTTGCAGACCGAGTGGCATCCTATTTCGTCCCTGTGGTCGTTTCTCTGACCATTATCACTTTTATTATTTGGGTTGCCATTGGCCTAGCAGTTCGTGGCTATGATGGCTCTAAAGCAACAACCGAGGCCATCACCTACGCCATTGCCGTTCTCATCGTGTCTTGTCCCTGCGCGATCGGACTGGCAGTTCCAATGGTCATTGTTATCATGAGCGGAGTTGCGGCAGAAAGGGGCGTCATTTTCAAATCTGCGGATGCTATCGAAGTTGCGCACAAGACATCTCATGTTGTTTTTGACAAGACTGGAACTCTGACTCAAGGGAAGCTTTCTGTTGTCGCAAATGAGCGTATCGAAAAAAACACTCTTCCACTTCTGCTAGGTTTGATCGAGAATAGTCGTCATCCAGTTTCTATGGCTGTGGCGAGTCATCTGAAAGACATTGGAGTTGAACCTTCAGCCGTGGGTGAATCGAAGAGCCTAACTGGTAAAGGTGTTGAAGCATTTGTTAAGGGCCAGAGCCTTAAAGCTGGAAACTCGCGTTGGCTAAATCTTTCGGACGATCCCCTTGTTCAACCCATGCTTGCTCAAGGCCACACTGTATTCTGTTTCACAATCGACGGCAGGTTGCAATCCGTATACGGCCTTCAAGACGAAGCTCGACAAGACGCCTTTGCGACGGTACAAGCCCTACACATGCGAGGCATCTCAGTCCATGTGGTTTCAGGCGACGATGATGCAGCCGTTCAAAACCTGGCAGCAAAGCTAAGCATTCCAAAAGAGAACGTCCGCTCCCGAACATCGCCTTCCGGCAAAAGAGACTATATCCAAACTCTCCTCGGGAGTTCCACTGATGACAAGAAGCCAGTTGTTGTCTTCTGTGGCGACGGAACAAACGACGCTGTTGCTCTCGCCCAAGCTACCATCGGCGTCCACATGAACGAAGGTACAGATGTGGCCCAGTCCGCTGCAGACGTAGTCCTCATGCGTCCTGCTCTGACTGGCGTTATCACCATGATAGACGCCAGTCGAAAGTCCGTCAACCGCATCAAGTTCAACTTCTGCTGGAGCTTTGTGTATAACACATTTGCAGTTCTTCTCACTGCCGGTGCATTTGTTAACGTGAGGATTCCACCCGAGTACGCAGGTCTTGGAGAATTGGTAAGCGTCTTGCCAGTGATCCTTGCTGCTGTCCTTCTGCGCTGGTCAAAGATCTAAGCAGGGGTTATCGAACTACTCAGCTGTCAAACAGCACAGCTTCTGTCAACTCTCGCTCAGATCTCACCAGAAGGCCTGTAGCTTGGATATTTCCTGTCTGTCGTGCTTGATTTTGTTAGCAGATTACTACACTCCTGTCGCTACCGTCCGTTTTTGTTTTGAAATTTCACGCAGAACAGCGCCCTCCGGGGCCGACAATCACCAGTACCTTTCTATCTCAGCTCTTTGATGGGCTGCCGTTTAAACCATTGCTAGTTGTTGACCAACATATTTGGAGAGGTGTCGATATGTGCGGAATCCGCACAGGTCCGTCTCTTGGTTATTCAACTCGCATTTACTATGTACTTGGGCAGATACTCTACGATGTTCGCTTGAAGCAAGTTGAAGAATAGCAATGAACAATATTATGCTCCCCAGACAACAGTTCCTAGTACACTGATGTGATCCAAATGCAATGGGTTGGCTTGATGCACCGAATAGTCATACAAACTAACTGAAGTTCTGAAACAGATCCCGATAGAAATTTTATTTAATCTATTCATCAATATGATATCAACCAAGTGTACCAGAGTTCAATTCCATATTTCCCACCCCTAGAGTCAAAAGTCTTCAGTCCACTCTCCTACAAGATTAATATTACATTATTTTCGTGATAAACAAACTCAACTACGCTTGCAAACAGGGCGACAGAAACCAATATCCAAATTCAAGAGCCGAAAATAACACTCCATGGTAGCTCGGCCAACCACAACCAACAAGATATGATGGGTACAAGAGCGAGGATGATCCACCAGATTTCAATGGTCAATTTGACTTGCATCCAGCGTGGCAGTGTCCTACTCAGTAATGAGCGGTGGGAACATCTTTTGGTCCCAAAGACAAGACACCCAAGGCCTGGCCGTGATTCACATTCGACATGTTCTCGTCTCCGTCGCATAAGTAGGCTACAATAGTTAGTTGAATAAGTTATGGCAGGTGACTAGGGGTCGATGACTCACGGTACACTGCCACGACAGAAGCGAAGGTCGCTTCCAAGGTCACATCGTCGATCGTTGGGACATTCGAGATGGAGGCTCCTTCGTTCTACCAGCCATTCGACCTTGAGGTTGATACCGGTATCAACAAGACTGTAGAAATGGGCGTTGGTGTGTTTTAGAGAGAGTGCATCCGGATAAATTAGAAATTTGGATATGGCAAGATGTATCTCTGTTGGTAACGACATGAATGTTCGCTGAGTCGTAATTGATTCGGCGTCTTTTCCGGCATCGGGCCCGGATGTGGGGCAACGGTTACGGAGGATGTTGGACATTGCGGAACGGGGCGGATGCGGAATTGGAGATTGAGTGCCGAAATCAGTGATGACCTGATTATGCAGTGCAGTCCTCAAGCTTCTGGGGAATATGAGAAGGCTTTGTATTCGGCTGCTGCCTTGTAACGAGCCCAGGACTTGGGAGCCTAATTGATATGTAGTGTCTAGGACAGGCCAGGGTGGTTGTAGGCAGCGCTCAAGCCAATAGGGCAGTGCAAAGGTCATTTAGCTGTTTCAAGGCTACTCAGCTTTAGGACTATCGTGCTATTTAACGGTGAGGCTGAAAATGTAGAGTTTTATGTTAGTTAATGATTCTAGAGGGAGGCAGCCAAATATCTATTTCTACCACTGGTGAAGTGAGGGACGAATCCGGTGATGGCTGTTTGCAATAGAGACATGGCAAGGCTTGGACATAGACTGTGTATGTCTTCACAGAAACACACCCCAAACAACACAATACAACTGTCTTGAATATTGAGTCTTCACTAATTCCAGCTGTGAACATCATTCAACGAAATGCCCTATTTGTAGGCAGCTGCCTTACTATCGCTTTCTATTAATCACTCCACGTGACCCCGTGTACTCCCTCGCGTCTTCCTTAAACGAAACCAAACCAAAAGCGCCAAAACTCATCCTCGTCATTCAAATTCAGCTCAACCAACCTGCTTGGCTAAATTTAGCTGCAGTGCCATTTCGTTTCCCCGCCTCATTACCCTTGGGGGAAAACAATGATTCATCGCCTTGATGAGCGCGGCTGCGATGACGCTAGATAGCGATAATGAGTTCGGCTACGACTTCTCCGCCGAAGAGGAAGAATTACTTCTTCAGTTGGCAGCTGAAAAGAACAGCAATAATACAGCTCTGACCCATAATCCAGAGATATCAGCTATAGACTCTGTTCCTGAAAGAAGCGACACTCTACTTGTTCAACATGTCGATGCCGAGTTTGGGGAGACATCGGCTCTTCGCGTGGACCGCCTTCAAACAGAATCGACGAATAATCTGTACAGAGGGAAAGCATTCACTCAAATCGAAGCGCCTTCTGGCTTGCCAACACCACCCACTCTATCCTCAACTGAGGACGTACTCTACCCGGACTGTACGTGATGATATCCTCGTGAGGCTTCAACACTAACTGACCTAAGAGATTAGTGAGCAAAGCTCTTAACAACTTGAAGCCAAAGTTACCACCAGAGTCAGAATCAAGTGTAACTCCGACACCGGCAACTGAAGCCAACGAAGATGATCCATACGACGACGGCCGCTCACCTCTACAACGGTTCAGATCTTACCCTAAGAAACCACTGACCGTGAGTGATCTTACTTCTGGCGCTTGGTGTGAGTTGCAGTATTGGTATACTCTGACTCGATTACCTGGAGGTCGAAGGACCAGAACAGCAGCCATGAAGCAGGGATCCAAAATCCACCAAAAGCTCGAGGATGAAGTCCATACTACAGTTCAGATCGACATCATGACCAAGGAAGACGCATTTGGACTCAAATTGTGGAATCTGGTGCAAGGGCTGAGAACTTTGCGCGATACTGGACTCACTCGTGAGCTGGAAGTATGGGGCATGATTGATGAAAATCTCGTCAACGGAATCATCGATAGCGTGAGCTACGAGAATCCCAACCCTGAATTCGAGGCAGAGCTCTCTAGTCAAGAGTCTGACACGAATCACCGGCAATCCTCATTGACCGACTTCTTCCCACCGAAAAGTGCGAATCATAAGAATCATTCGGGGCCAAAGATCTACCTCGCGGACGTAAAGACTCGCGGGTCATTTTCTCCCGTCTCAAACGCTCAAATACGACCTGCCAAGATCCAGTTACTTCTGTATCACCAGTTTCTATCTGACATGGCTACTGGGAAACTGGACTTTGTCAAAGTCTTTCGACGTTACGGGCTTGACCCAGACGAAGCATTCTCAGACACTTTTATCGCACAAGTTGGCAGCCTGCATGATGAGATATTCGTGGATGCGTCAGAGACAGAAACTGAGTTCACCCAAGAGCATCCTGCTTCTAGCTTTCAAACCTCTTCTTCAGCTGGGCCAGATCTTTTGCAGTATCGAACTCTACGCGAGCTCATGCCTCTTGCTCAGCACGAGATAGAACTCACTTTCCCGCATGGCGAGCACTCTCTTGGACACATGCTTCGGGTTCAATATGTCCACCGCAACGATGGCCGCGAAATTGACGTCCACGACTTTCCTGTTTCACGGCAAGCTTTGGAGACCTATCTTGCTAACTACATGAATTGGTGGAAGGGTAAACGCAATGCAAAGGGCGTCGATATAGAGGAGGCATTCAAGTGTAGAACATGCGAATTTGCTTCTGACTGTTCGTGGCGACAGGGTATGGATGAGGAGAGACTGCAGAGGGCCAGGGCGCAGCAGAAGATACGGGCAACGCGTCGTGCAAGCAGGAATGCTGCGTGAGATTAGAAGCAGTCTGGATATCATGAGTTACGATGCATTGGAACATATTATGAGACTTGTATGAATTGCTCAGGTTTATAAAGACTCGCTTAGAGGTGCTGGTTTGATACAAACAAGGCATTTTGTTGAGCAATTATTCTGATTTAAACATATCCCTATTCATTGTCTATACCGAAGTTGTCTATATATAAAGCGCGATGAAAAGAAGAAACAGTCATAACATGGACACAACTCTAGTGTTTCTTATGTCGGTGAGTACGGGTCATACCAAAGCCCCATCCATCTGTATCATCGTTAGCATTGTATTCTTAAAGTTGGAACTTGGAACTTACATTGAGCGGCAACGTGGATGTCAATATCCAACTCATCGGCCCAGTGCCAAACCAGGTTTGGATCCTTGAGGAACCCGCGTCCAACCAACACAGCATCGACAGAGCCATCATTCAAGTAGCCTTGGGCCTGCTTTCCGGACGTTATCATTCCCACAGAAGTCACAGCGACTCCGGTGTCTTTGACAGCTTTCTTCACAGCGGCAGCCCACGGGACCTGATATCCAGGACCAGACGTAATCTTCTGGCGACTATCCAAGCCACCACCTGAGATATCAATCAAGTCTATGCCACTTTCTGCGAGGATCGTGCCTAGTTTTTCAGCTTCTTCTACACGCCACTGTGGCAGTGACGGGTCAAACTCGAGATAGTCTGTTCCTGGGATGCGGACAAGAAGGGGAAAGTCCTCGGGGACGATATCGCGGGTGAGTTTGAGAGTCTCTAGAAGAAGGCGAGTACGGTTCTCGAAGGATCCTCCGTACTCGTCTGTTCGCTGATTTGAGACTGGGGAGAGAAATGAGTTGAGGAGGTATCCATGTGCGGCATGGACTTCAATGGCCTAAGAGAGTCAGTATCTCCTAGATGTAATGAATGTTACAATTCAGGAGCCTACATCAAAGCCAGCCTTGAGTGCCCGTTTCACAGCAGCGACCCAATCCTGCTTGAACTTGGCAATGTCGTGCTTTGTCATTTCTCCTGGAACAAGAGACTCTGGGCCGTAGGGAATTGCACTTGGTGCGACCACATCCTCAGGCCAACCGCCAGCCTATAGTTCTCCGGTCAGCTTGTTTTCACACACTTTTCAATGGGTATCTCACTTCTTTGACTGCTGTGCACTTTCGATCTAGCCAGGGCACCACTGTGCTTGCTTTTCTTCCCGCATGGCCCATCTGGATAGCAATTCTGCCACCTTGACTATGAACAAAGTCCACAATATCTCTCAGAGGCTCAATCTGTCCGTCTTCCCAGATGCCTGCATCTTGAGGACTGATTCGTCCCTCTGGCGAGATGGCGTTGACTTCTGTGATGATGAGTCCTGGACCGCGAGCTGCAAAGCTTCCGAGATGTTGCTTGTGCCAGGGGGTCATGTATCCATCTTTGGCTGAATACCTACAACATTGGTCAGATAGGTTCTCCTTATGTGTAAGGTGTTACGTACTGGCACATTGGTGATACGATGATACGATTGTGGAGAGTTAGGCCTCGAAGCTTGAGGGGAGAGAACAGACTGCCTTCAGGCTGAACATCCCACGGTGTTCCTGCTGGAGGGTCTTGGATTGGAGTGTAGAAAGGGACCTTTAGGTGTGTTAATGAACAGAATTTAATTATTGTGAACAAGGGGAAGGCAAACATTCTTGGTTCCAATGTTGATGATGACCTTCGGTTGGCCATTTACTCCAACTGAACCCATGATTATTGCTCTAATAGGTGAAATGGTATGAGAAGATGGAGAATGTGTGCTCAACTGAGAAGATGGTTTACCATACAAGAGGACAAACAAGCATACTTATACTTAATCACAATCCACTCATATACTACAATATCTTACGAATTCAGGTTCTCACAAACATCTAATAACCTATCTGGTCCGGCCTCCGAGCCAACGCCTACCATGTCACTCACCCATGCTTCTTAGGAGGAGAGTGACATGTCCGAGATGTGAGTGATAAAGCCGAAGGGCGAGGATCCTCTAAAGCCCATGTTTCACTCAAAGTATTCCAAGATAATTTTCACAATCACATCATATCCTGCATCGGCTTCACCGAATAGCATTTCTTGTTTCTCGGGTTTTCGGCGTCGTGCATGGCTTATGAATATGTGTGGCTTGCCTTACCAAGAATGCATGGAACGTTAATGGGAATAATCTGGCGATATTCCCAGCTAGGTTACTAAAGGGGAGAAAGAAGTCGGCCGACCCCGAAGGTAGTTCTATTGGATGGATATTTGCTGTCGTACAGAAGGTAAAGTCGTCACTTCAGATAGAGGTTCTACACTTGTTAGAATTTCTCATGATTTGTCCCATCTAAATCAAGGAAGTGGATAAATGAGACCACATGGTATAAATAAAATGATAATCAAGGTTAGAGACAAAGTGAATGAATATGATGGTTATCTTGTTGATGCTTCGAATAACATGCTTTGAGGAAACCTCAGGTAATGTACCGACCAAAACGCTTCAGGTTAGGCAACCTTCAATCCTACCACAATTGAACTTAACTTAGCTCTTCAAGCATCACTTACAACAAAACAACGTTAGCACCTAAAACCTCTCGACCATGCAACGCTACAGAGAAAACGCCTCTGATGAGAGCAATGATGAAGAAGACATTCCCTTACACTACAAACGTGCCTTTGGCGCGGGACTCAAGCGACAGCGGGTTGAATTTGTTCCCGCCAAAGATCCTGATGCCGGCACCACCACCACAACAACTCCAGCGAGATCGACTGATACTTCTATCGGTGACTTATATGCGAGTATCGTCCTAAAGCCTGCTGAGAAAAATGACAATCAGACCACGACAGAAGAGCCAGAGGAAATATGCCCCGACTGCAAACTCCCTGTCGCGTCCACTTCACAGCCTCATGAAGCATCTTTCGCTCACCAAATTTCACTTTCTCACTCTCATCCCCCATCAGCACTTGATCGCTCTCGGATGGGCCTACGAGCCCTGAAATCTCAAGGCTGGGACCCCGATGCTCGTCAAGGTCTGGGAAGAGAGGGCGAGGGTATGCGATATCCTATCAAAGTCGTTGCGAAAGAAGATACCCTCGGAATCGGAGCAGTAATACCAAAGGAAATCCAAGAGAAGAAAAAGGAAGAGAAGCCGAAGCCGCTGAACCGAAAGGAGATGAAGGAGTTAACGGCCAAAGAACGACAACGGCATGAGAGATTACAGGGTGAGATTTATGGGAGGGTTGATGTGGAAAGCTATCTGAGAGGAAATGGCAACGATGGGTGATGACCTAAAGGCAACTGGACAAAGACAAACAAAGACGACTCGGACTCTGGTCATATCATACCATGCCTACGACATCAGGGCCGTCGCACGGTTTCTGATGCTGCCCTATCCTAGGACTCGTATCCAGGACTCACCGCCGGATCAAAGCAAAGATTTGCATTCAAGAACAACACTTGACGGAATGGCCGGTACCTAGAAGGCCATCATCGCCAGAATTTCTGGTTCAGCTCATCGTTAGCACATGCTCCGACTTGGAGAGCTGTTCTCACAGGACTGAGCTTAAGCACTGAGGTATATTGAGAGTTTCAGAATGAACCAAGTGTTTCACTTTGCATAAACGAAACAATGATAAACACTGTCTATACCGAGATGATTGTTAGAGATATTATACCCAAGATCTACAGTAAATAATATAGTCTTAGAATGAAGTCCAAATATGCTTGGAATTCAAGCATCTGTCATGACCTCATCAAAGTTGAGGCTGATACACCGCTACCTATCATGGCGGTGATGCCCTGTCTGACTGTCCTGTAGGCTGTCTTCAGGAACCTTATAGCAGCCATCACCAACCAACCACCAGACGCTAAGGACAGCCCAGCAGCTGCAAGACCTGGACCCACCTTCTTCATGCCTTGGGATGATGAAACCCCGCCAAAAGCCAAAGTAACTCCTGACTTGGGCCCAAACTTAGAATCCTCAATACCTACCTCTACTTCTTGAGTAAAACAACCAACCGACCTACTTTAGGCGCTTCACTTTGCAACATTCTTCCTTTAACTTCCTTTTGATACCCTTGCGCTTCACTTATCGCTTCAATTCGCTGTACTGGACTGGCTTCTCTCTCGCTGTCGACACTATCTCAGCCTCCCTCCACCAACATCTCCATACCCAAAGACGTGACGGGGCAGCCCGCCTTTACCATACACTATGGGGCTGTCCGTCATTCAAGAGCAGCATGATGGTATGCCCAATGCGAAAGAAACACCATGCAAAATACCCTTGCTAATGCGCCGACTTCAGCTATCCTAGGGCAGATCAAGAAGATCACCAAAGGCGATGTAATCTACACCACCAAGCTTCCGAGCTCGGCAGTTGACTGACGTCTTTGACACAATAGTGGAAATGCCTAATTGTCGACGAGAACTCCAAAAAGATCATTGACAATGTCGTCAAGGAGGATGACATCCTCAATAACAACATCGCCAGTTGGTCCATCTAACGTCCCAACAGCCAGCTGCTTCTGTGGTGCTGACCAGCGTGCTACCCAGCTATCGAGCAAATTGAGAACCGTCGCGAACCGAACCCCGAGATGGACGCAATATACATTCTTTCGCCTGAGTCTTTCGCTGTCGAATGTCTTCTTGCCGATTTTGAGATGCGACGCTATCGCAGCTACTACCTCGTTTGGACCGGCCTTCTCGACCCCTCATTGCGACGCAAGATCGACGACTTCCCTGGGGCTCGCCAGCTTCGCGCCGGTTTCCAAACCATGTTTGTTGATTTCCTACCTCGAGAATCGCATCTCGTTACTCTTCGCGACCCATGGAGCTTTCCCATGCTTTTCCACCCAGCCTGTAACGCCATTGTTCCCACGCACATGAAGAGTGTAGCGCAAAAGGTAGGAACAGAACAGAATGCGCCTTAGCCAAATGGCGTGTGCTGATATGAAGCTAGATCGCCGGTCTCTGCATTACACTCGGAGAGTACCCCAAAGTCCGATACTACAAGCCGCAAGGCGCACTTCACGAAGCAGCCATCCTCTGCACCCATTTGGCTCGATTCGTGCAGGAGGAGCTCGATGCGTATGCGCAATGGGATACTAGCTTCCCCCCACCTTCGCAACGACCACAAGCAACACTCGTCATCACAGACCGATCGATGGATTTAATGGCACCTCTCGTACACGAGTTCTCCTACCAAGCCATGGCGCATGATCTCCTGCCGATCAAGGACGGTGACAAAGTCACCTATCGCACAACTATCAACGAAGGAACTGCGGAAGCTGAAGAGAAGGATATGGAACTTACCGAAAAGGACAAGATCTGGGTGGACAATCGACATAGGCACATGAAGGACACGATTGATAAGCTTATGGGCGATTTCCAAAAGTTCCTCCAACAAAACCCACACTTCACCGATGAGAACGCCGACACGACCAACCTTAACACGATTAGGGACATGTTGGCAGGCTTGCCGCAGTTTCAGGAGATGAAGGAGTCATATTCGCTCCATTTAACCATGGCGCAAGAATGCATGAACATTTTCCAGAAGCACAAATTGATGGATATCGCCTCTATCGAACAAACACTTGCCTCTGGACTGGACGAGGACTTTAGGAGACCGAAGAACATTCTTGAAATGGTTGTGCCATTGTTGGACGACGAGGCAGTATCGCCTGGAGACAGACTACGGCTCATCATCTTATTTATCCTATATCGAGATGGCGTCGTCAGCGAAGATATCAAGCGACTCCTTGCCCACGCAGGCCTTCCCCAGTCAGACCGTGAGGTTGTACAGAACTTTGAGCAACTTGGTGGACATATGACGCATGCTCTCAAGGATGTGCGCCAACTTCCCGCACCTCTGTTCCCCATTGATCCAAAAACGACACAGCTGAACGAGGAATACGGATTAACACGATTTGAGCCGGCAGTGAAACACATGGTGGACCATTTGGCAAGGGGTATGCTCGATCAAACTCACTTTCCTTACGTGAAGCCACCTCTGGACCCAAATGAGGAGCTTCATTTAGCACAGGGAGGTTCTCTCCGTGCCGGTCGGCCAAATTGGGCAGCAGCCGGTCGTCGCCCTCCAGAGAATCGACAGCGGTTGATTGTTTTTATGGCTGGAGGCGCCACCTACAGCGAGAGTCGGTCATGCTATGAAGTCGGCGAGGCCCGTAGTCGAGATATCATTCTGGTAACGTCTCATATGATCACTCCTCAACTATTCGTTCGCCAAGTGGGTGATCTCAGTCGTGACAAGCGTCAACTTGACTTGCCCCTGGAACGACCTAAACGCCACGCACCACGACATCTCTTTGAGCGTCCAGCTCCTCCTCGCCCAGCACCATCACAGCAGCCATCACAGCAGTCGATGGGTCCTGGTGGTCCCATGAACCGACCAGGCGGTCTTCCTTCAAGACCTGGCCCCGGCATGGCTCCTCCAACGGCTGCCATGTCCAACATGTCGATAAACAATAGCCACAGTAACAATGCGGCGCCGCGTCCAACCTCGCATCATAGTGTTCAGCAACAACATGAAGAACCAGGCAAGCTCCACAAGGAGAAGAAGAAGCGCAACTTCCTCGGAATCAAGAAGTAGGGTTCTTGGACCGGGGGTCTCTCTTCAGCTTCTCCGCCGAAACCGCGGGCCATTTGGCGGTCTCAGACAACAGACACGTCCGCCTCGTCAGATGATTATCACAACGTACCGGCGAAGCCAGAAAGGAGTGCTTCAAGTGGGAGCCGGTTGAATGGCACTTCGACTTAAAGTTGCTTCTCTGCTGGATTGGGGCAAAGCATGCATGGTTGGTTCTTTTTGGGTTTGCAGTCCCTCGACGGAGCGTGGCGTCCAATCTGTAGTCTATACCGTCTTTTGTTTATCGATTGCTATGTCGAAGGACTTGCTTGCCTAGGCAGCTCACGTAGTTAAAGAAGATTCATCTGTACATATCAGCTGTAGCATGCAAACGGTTTAAATTCTCTGTTCTCCTGTTAACATTGTTTTGGAAGTACCTAACTAGTATTCATTCCTCATTGTCACATTAAAAGAGTTATGAAACTCATCACCAGTGACATTACCCAGACAAAATCAGCCAAAAAGGAGATCGCCCATCAACCAACCCATTTGAATTCACTACCTAACTTTCACCGAGTTAACCTTCATGCCTATATCCCTTTGTTTCCCCCATCGCCGTGCTTCCCAAAAAAATGACAAGTAAAAACAAGTGACTAGTTACAGGGCGTACCCTGCTTCCTTCCAAGCATGCGTTCAAAAGATGCAGTTTGTTGGTTTCGGTAAATATTCGTACAGTAGTGATAAAAAAAAGCCTTTTGTTAATTGTGGGCTTTGACTTTCAAAAGTTTCTGCAGACAGGCTGATTGATTGATGGATTGATTCCGTACATTAGCAGTACAGACTTTATTTTCGAGGGGCGTTTGATTCGATGTGTTGAAGCACGGTATTCGTATGAAAGGTGATTATGGTCTACCGAAAGCGGCACCGCGGCCACCAGCAGGAGGCATACCACGGCCTTCAAAGGGGCCACCGGGGAAGTCAGGTCCGGGAGGTCCATTGAAGCCGCCGAGGCCGGGAGGGATGAAGCCATTAGGTGGGCCGCCAAAGAATCCGGGAGGAGGAGGAGGAGGCATGTTGCGGGGAGGAGGGCCACCAAGGGCCTCAGGAGGAGGCATCATACCAGGAGGGAAATTGTGAGGGAACATGTGAGGCATGGGCATGTTACGGTTGGGTCCAGGGCCACCTGGGCCGCCAGGAAGTCCTGGAGGAGGGATCATAGGACCTCGTTGCTGAGGGGGAGGCATCTGGCCACCGGGCATCCAACTGGGCGGCATCTGGTGGTCCAGGCCTGGGGGAGGAGGTGGGCGTTGCAGAATCTGCGTAGGCTGATTGGATCGAACATCAGCGTCAGGGGGGTTATGGAATCGTTCTTCCATGGGGAAGCCAGGTGGTGGTTGGCGCATTTGACGCTGAGGGCCACGGTCGTCCCTAGAAAAGTCGGGCTCTTGAGGCATGTGTCCTGGCTTCTGCTGCTGTGGGCCCATCCGCATTAACAGTTCATTGCGCTGGGCATCCGGAGGTGCTCTCATGAGATTCATCAAGAACTCAGTGTTACTGTTGTTGCGAGCGGCATCGGGACGACCAGAGCCTTGACTAGGAGCTCGCTGGCGTTGGCCGACGAGGTCTTGGAGAAGTTGCTCAGGGCGAGCAGCTTGTGGCTGGGGTCGAGGTGCAAGAATCTCTTGAACATGCTGAGGCGGAGGTCGGCCAAGAGGACCGTCCATTCGTCGATCAGGCCCATACTGCTGGAAAGGCGATTCGGGGGAAGTGATAGCATTTGGTCTGCCAGCATTGGGTGGTGTACCTTGAGGAGCACTGAACGCAGGGAGGCCTGGCGGTGTGGCACTCATGGTCTGCTTCTGCAGCTTTGCAAGCAGTTGCTGGAAAGCTTGTCGCTCATCGTCAGGGCCGCCGGATGGAGCTGGACCACCAACGAAGGGTAGAGGAAAAGGTACACCGCTGTTGACAGGGGGTCCCGTCATAGGAGTAGGAGGTTCCGTTTTTCCTCGAGGCTCCTCCTGAGGCTGGGAGAAGAAGGATGTGAACCTGGAGGATTTACCTGCCGCCTTGGGTTTGTTGGCAGGCTCCCTGGTCTCATCGGCAATTGGAGGTTCCAGACCAACGTTCGATCCAAAAGCCATGAAGAACTTATCTGGCCCAGTTTGGACTCCAGGGGCAGATTGAACCGGTGGCTTCTCGGACTCAATAATTGCCTCCGCCGCTTCAACATGCGCGGGTTTGCTAGGAGCAGCAGGTATTCCGGCCTTCGCTTTCTTCATTTCTTCCATCCACTTCTGGAAATCTTGTTGCGTGTGGGCTTCGGGGTGCTCCTCGAGAGGTTCATCCAGCCATTCGGGCTCACGTTCGACTCGTTGATCACGGTCTCGTCCCCAGCGTCTATCGTGATTGCGGTTGTTGTTATTGTTGTTATGTCGATCATCAGGAGTATCGACAACAGCATCGCGGTCTCTCCAGCTCTTTGCGCGATCGATACGTTCACGCTTGTCGGGGGTAGTAGTAGTTTCAGCAGCCGGGGCAGGGGTTGCGTTAGACTCGTTCTTGTACCACGGCTCAGTTTTGTTTCTATTCACTCCGTTTCGAGGTTTTCCGTCATTGTCGTCCCCATCTCTAGCAAAAGCGTCAAAGCTTCGTGCAGGGCGGTCTCGAGAAGCATCCTCACGTTCTCTAGGCTGTCGTTTGTCGTTTTGGAAGTTGCCCCCCATGCGTCCATGAAATCGTTCGGCACCTTCATGCCCGAAGCTCTTTCGTGGTTTCACAGTGCTCCAGCCATCCGTTTCATTCTCACCGTCGCGACGACGGTAACCATTGCTATTGCGTCCATCACGGAATCGGTCAGCGTCAAGATCTCCATTGCGACTTCGGAAGTTGCCGAAACGGCCTGATGCGTCCGATTCCTTAGTGGTTTTGTCAGTTTCGAGCGATGATTTGCCTCGTGCCGAGGCAAACGCTGTTCGAGGAGGTGCAAATACGAGATCTTCGGGGTCTGAATGATTGCGCGCTCGTCAGTACATAGGTAACCCTCGGGAGCATATCATAGGGGAGACAAACTGGCACTATTTCTTGAAACGTGTCTCTCAACACCAGGACGACGGTTAGTCTGATCAAGAAGAGGGCTATCGTTGGATCGAGGTCGATCACCAGTGACCTTGGTCTGTATGCGATTCGGTTCAGGTGGGGGTCTAAGCTAGGTCAGGAGACTTGAGTCTGGCAGAAGAGGATCACTTTTGCTCACCCCATCCACTCCTCAGCTGGAGGAAGGTTTGGCGGTTTGGTACATAAGGGCGAATCTCTCAAGTAGAGCAGGAAATCAGCCTGATATCGGATAACCATTGTAAAAAGGTTGGCGCTATGAGCGCATCCGAGATATGATTGGGATAGAAGGACGAAAGGTCAAGTGTCCCTAGGTGGACTCGCGATCGCAATCGGGTTATTCGTCAAAGAATTCAATTCTTTGGAAATGACAATGGCTTTACGTTTGTAGCGTGCGATTTCTAGTATTTCTTTGTCTTGTGTTTAACAAGCGAGGACGACGTGGCGAGAAGATGCGATAGTGGAAGAATAAGTATTGTGCGGAGAGTAGGTCGATCAATTCGTCGAGTCGGTGAGTCAGGTGAGAGTACGCGGGGTGTGAGTATCGCGATGTGCTTTCAGGCGGTAGAGGTGAAGGGCAGGGTAACTGTCAGTCAACGTGGGCGTGAAAAAGAGATCAGGTCGATTGGTGACGTCCTAAGGTGATGGTGCACTTCCGGTTGTGGTGGTGAACAAGGCGAACCAGAGGTGGAGCCAAGACAAGCTGGGCTTTATCGAGCCGAAAAGCCCCAATCAAGAGCAAGACCCGCGAGGGAGAGGACAGGATGGGCTGTAATTATTGATTCGTCGGGCGGGTAAATATTGGTAAGGTATTGATTGATGGGAGGTTCAAGGGTTCAGTGGAATGATGCCCGTCGTTGCAGAAGAGGGCGGGCGGTTTAGCGGGAGCGTGGAATGTGTGTAACGGTAGCGCAGAACGCAGGAGATGGTTGATGTGAGGTGAGTTGGGTTGGGTTGGGAGGTACAGATATCGAGGATTGTTTTCGGTGGCTTGACGTGATTGCGAGAGGAAGACCGAAAGCGGGCGATAGACGAGAGACGAGAGGAGAGAGCCCGAGCAGTGTCCAGTGACAGAGAGGTACCTCCTAGCGCTCTTAGCGTGGGTGACAGCTGGCAGAGTACAAGTCAGACGTTGTTTGTGGATGAAATAAAGAAAATTATAATATTATAAGATATAATCTCTTGGTGCATACGGTAGAATAATTGTCTCGTAAGATTCGGCTCTTGAATATTGGCTAGAAGAAAATTGAAATGTTGTTGGTTTGTGGACGCGAATGAGGAGAAACAGTGGATGGACCTGGTTGGGGTGCACTGTCTGATACTGCTGCACGCACTGAGAACGAGCCTCCACTCCTTGGAATTCAGTCGTGTCACTCCACTAAAAACTCGGGTACCTGTACTGTGCGCCCGCCTGGAACAGACTGAGATTGGGCTTCACTTGAGTTTCACCCATAACAAAACTCGGCTCATGATTGCATAACGAACCATGCACATTTTTTTCCTTGACGAATTAATATTCACTATTTCTTATATTCACATATAGCTATTGTTCATATACTGGCAACCGGATATACATTATTCAGTTCTTCTGCGCAGCAACAACCTCCTCCTCAAGTGGCAGAATATGCGGCAGAGGTCCAACAGGAGTAATAGAGAAAGGGTTAATCTGTGTATGACTCCTGGTATAGTGCCACTTGATATGCTCAAACTGGGTGGTATCCTTGAACGCAGGATGGTTCCAGTACAAGTTACGCATCCAGCGATGCAGAGCTGGGTATCCTGATCGAATATCCCGGATGTTGCACTTGAAGTGCTGCACGTAGACGGGATCGAAGCGGATGATTGTGACGAACAATCGGATGTCGACTTCAGTCAGCTTGTTTCCAAACCAGTAGGGGCCTTCTTGAGAGGAGAGATGCTTCTCGGCGCGGTCGAGATCTTCGAAAAGGGCGATGACATTGCGTTCATAGGCTTCGCTGGTTGTTGCAAACCCGGACTTGTAGACGCCGTTGTTGATGCCGCCGTATTGCCACTCGTGAGCCTCCTCAATTTGCTTCTGAAGATCCTCAGGGTACAGCTGAATAGCCTTGTACTTCTCATCCAGCAAATCATCAAACTAATGCAAGTCAGTAACCATAACTCAACACATACAGAGAATAACTTACCTCGGTGCCAAGCATGCGAAGAATCTCACTGCTCTCGTTGCTCACAATACGGTTTGTCTTCTTATCAAACAGAACCGGCACAGTATATCGGCCATCATACTCCTTCTCGCTCTCAAAGTACACATCCTTCAGATGCGTGAAGCCCTCGTGGCCCTTGATCGGGTCAGGCACGACATTGTCTCCAGGAACGTCCTCATCCTTGGACACGAAGCGCCAGCCGCCCTCACCAAGATGCCAATGCACAACAGAGTACGAGATCATATCCTCAAGGCCCTTGAGCTTACGGGCGATGAGCGTACGGCAGGCCCACGGGCATGCGTAGCTCACATAGAGGTGGTAACGGCCCGCCTCAGCAGGATACTTGGCATTGGGATCGCGAGAGATAAAGTCTCGGAATGAACTGACTTGACGCTTAAACTCGCCAGACTTGTCGCCGGGCTTGACCCAGTCAGTGAGCTTGCCGGAGCTTGCCTGTAGCTGTGTTAGCAGGCTGAGAAGAGAAGTGAGAGTATCTGGTCTGTGTACCATTCTGATTTGATATGTAGGTTGAATGGGTAGTGGCTTAAAGGTGGATGATGCCTTGAGAGTAAGAGATGTGAAAGATCTGGTTGGTTGTTGCTGAGGCCTAAAAAGTAAACTCTTATTGAAAACTCGAGATGATCGAATTCTAATTCCTTGCATGGACATGTCTTCAAAAACAAATCGGAGTGTTCAATGACGGCGACAACCAACACCTTTATAGCTGCAGCTGAAGAAAAGTGGCCATCACCATCCATCAAGGGAACCCTTGCTCACTCATGACTTGCTCAGCAGCCCCTCACAAGCTATGGCAGCTTAGTTATCCTATCATTACCAGGCCTCTTCCTCTTCCTGGTGGGTTCCCCAAGAGCTTCCATTGTTGAGCTATTCCGTCCTGGAGCTTTGGCTGCCACGCTTGGAAGCATTCCATAATCGTGGCGTAATAGCGAACCCCGCTTTACTGCGAGTTGCTTAGTTAACATGGTCTACTGTCTTGATAAGCCTATGTGCATCATGACGACAGGCTTGGTAAAGAAATTCCCCTCCATATCCGGACAGTCAAGGATGTTAGTCTAGTCTATCGGCACTTCTGTGCATAAGGTATTTTCGTATTATATGCACGAAAGATCATCATTTGGCACTCACTCCGAATGATCAACAATAACAAATACAACAAATACAAGACTCTGCGCAAACATTCATCATACAGCAATGAATTCATCTATCTTTATGATCTCATCCTTTGTTCGTTCATGTGCTTGTGCGCACACTCGAGTCGTTTCTAACACCTCATATACATATCTCAAATGACTGATCAACATGCCTGTAGCCACAAGTACTTTATGCCATCTTGACTTTGATGTAGGGCACCTCAACGTCCTCCTCTGCAAGATCTTCAGCCACGATCTCGAAGATGACCTCCTTCTGATGCGATGGAATAGGCTTCTTCGAAATCGTTTCGACCAGCTGACTCAACTTGAGATTATATCGGTCCTTAAGTTTAGAAGGGGGAAAGAATGACGCATAGAGGAGGCTGACACCAGAGCTCAGCATGCTGATGCTAAGACCCTTGGCCTTGAAAAAGTCCAAAAGCTCCTGCAGGGTAATATCTTCAACCTCGAAGCGGTCCCAAATCTTGTCCAAGGTAACCTTGCCCTCTGGCCCTTGGTATTCCACCTTGGGACTGGCAATAGGCTCACTGAATCCAAAGAAAGGCAGAGCCAGGTTGATGAAACCGTTCTTGTACTGCTCTAGATCGTCCTTGCCATCGATGATCTTGTACAGCTCAAGCACCACCAGACCTGTAACCAATGCCGTGGTCGTGGCGATGGCGGGAATGATCTTGCCAGCAATAAACTTGGTCTTGTGTCGATCAGCAGGCTCGATCTTATAGTTCTCTGCTCTGAGGTTGCTGCAGGCGGTGATGAAGTCGATGTGATGGTTCGAGTCATCATCCTTCTCGAAGTCAACGGGGACCAGCTGGAACCCAGACAAAGAGCTAGGTGATGGCAGGCTAGCAGCTAGCTTCTCGATCTCGTCATTATCGTCAAAGCTGCTTGACTCCGGCTCCTAAGCATATGTTAGTACTAACTTTTAAATATCATGTGAGGATACTTACAACGGGCTCCTTGTCATCAGCCTGGATCTTCACATTGGAATCTGGTGAAAAGTCGGGAACAATGACGTTCTCCAGTTCTCGCAGGTAGATAGACCTGTCAGTTCCAGGAGATTTGATGTCGTAGTTGAAAGCGTGGAGGTTGGCCGCGGCAACAATGAACCCAAAGTGAGAGGGATTGTTAGGGTCAAACTTGAGCGCATCGGGAGCTCGCTTGGGTCCGGACCAGAAAGGAGTGCCAGACGATGTCTCGGAATTCTTGGGGAAGTTGTAAAGGAGCTGCTGGATCTTGTTGGCGAACTCGGTCTCAAACAACTGACGGGCCCAGGCAATGCAGTCCTCAAAGGTTCGTGGTCTCTCGGTTGTAAGATAGTTTCGAATAGTCTCAAGAGTCTCCTTGTGGTTACCCCCCTGCTTCATAGAGCTCTCAATGAACTGAGGCTGGGTCAAGTACAGGTTGACGGTTTGAGGAGCCTTAACAAATAGCTTCTCAAACATGTACTCCTTGGCCCAGGCAATAGTATGGTCGATCTTGTTGGGGAAACTTCGGATAGTGCACATAGGGAACTCCTTCTCAGGGGGGTCCTGGGAGGATGAATAGGATTCCGTGAGATGGGGCAGGACGACTTGAGTGTTACCCTTGGTACCAAGAGTGCCGCTCTCGAGGAGAGGCTTCTGGAAGAAGACACATCGGCGGTCAACGTAGGTACGCGCCTCAACGTTGTCAAGAGCATTGGTAACACCATCGAGGTTTCGCCAAAAGTCCTCGTTGAAAACGTTCTCAGTATCAGCGCTGACTCGTTCCTTCAGTGTCACCATATGGCCTTCGAGGTCAGGGTTCATTCGCTGGACAGCAAGAGCAGCGCGGTCACTCTTCATCTGGCCAACATCGTCGGCTCGGAACAGGAATTGACGGTTCAGGTTACTCCTCTCAATCGAGTCCATGTCTGTCACCCAGAGCTTGCCCTCAGGTCCCGTTCCCAGACCAATCATGGCCCAGTTCTTGAGCATCTCACATCCAATGGCACCAGCACCAACGAGAAACTGCTTTAGGTTGGCAATCTTGTTCTGGTACTCGGTACCAAAAACGGCGATCTGTCCATCATATCGGCTGCCGATGGGCTTGCAGAGCTCAGCAGATCGCTTGGTAGATGTAGGCAGGGACTCAAGCGAGTCAAAATACATCCACTGGTTAATGGGCTGGAACTTGCCAGAAACAGCCTTGAGAACCTCCTGCGCCACAATACCACCAAAGTAGGCAGCCATAGGGTTGAGGTCACCCTGAGCTTGGTAGCTCAGCTCCTTCAGAAGCTTCTCATCCAGCTCAATCTCAAGGCCCTCCTGCTCAGCGAACTTCTTAGTGGCGCCAATAACGACGATAGCGTCGTCATCGTCCATAGGGTTAGGAAGTCGCTTATGTGTGAGTTGGAAAGCATGGAGTGCCTGGAAACCGAGGTGTAGCTGCTGAGGTCGATCGAACTTAGCGAAATCAGAGATAAGGAACTCGGGTTCCTTGAGCGCGGTAGTGAAGTCCTTGAAGTTAACGATCTTGGGCATCTTGACCTGTGTGTACATACCACCTCGCTGGTACTGGCCGAGTCCAGTCACATCACCGATGGAGAAGGTGTACGGTCCCTTGACTGTAATTTTCCGGGGCTCAGCTCCGTTGAGGGCCTCCATTCCTTCAACCTCGGAGAATGTCACGTAATCGCCATCTTCCAGGCCATGTCGGGTTTCGTCGAGGGCGGACACCAAACCCTCCTCGTCAATGCCTGCCACGATGCCGCTAAGGGGGGTCTCGCCAGTAGGATCGATGCAAGTGAACTTCTCGCCAAAGTCACAGAATACGGATCCGAAGAGACCATATGTATCGGCTACAACTACGTAGATCCCCTTGCTGTGGCAGTAATCGCCAATAGCCTTTTGTTGGTGGATAGGTGCGTTGGTCAGAACGACGACCTGGTACTTGTCGAACTGCGAAAGTTCACCATCAAGACCAGGTGACTGGTGAAGCTTGACGGGGGTATAAGCGTTGAGCTCGGCGACACGAGGCACAGTGACCTCATCTCTGGGCTTTCCGACATCGCTAGGGGTGAGGAAGAACTGAGATGAAAGGTCCGCGATCTGAACTGGCGCAGGGTCGTAAAGGGTAAGGCTCTTGACGCCAGCTAGGGCGATGTTCTTGGCGATTTCCACACCGAGACCCTTAAGACCAACGATGAGCACATTAGAAGCACCCATGCGCTTCATGGCCTCGTGGCCTAGGACATAAAGTTGTCGGCTGTAAAGGGACTCGTCGATTTCGCCATGTCCAACAACGGACTCGTCGACGGCCATTCTGGTCGCGAGGTCGACCTCTGGCTGCTTTTGTTCCTATCGAATCGATATGGTCAGCTCCTCCGAGTCCTATTTGCATGACGCTAGCGACTGGGAAAGTGTCTCAAAAGGCGCCCGCCTTTCACATGCTCTGATGATCCAAGAATTACGACGAGCGGCAAGCCGAGACGGCAAGTATGAAGGTTTTGGACTTACAGCCATTATTCTTTTATGGGTAGGTGACTCCCCGTTGGAGAGCTTGCGCTTCCCCAGCTTGTCTGCTTCGAAAGAGGTCGTAATGTTGGAAACGCTGCTCAGTCGTTGCGAGGGCGATCCAGCACCAGGCAGAGCTCAACCCCACCAAACAGCAGGAGGGGAGGGTGAGAAATAGAGAAGGGCGGGGGAGTTATCTGCGAACGATGATTGTTCTCGTCGCAGATCGTGGTATTCGTAAAAGAAATGTTGTGAGTATGGTCAAATGTTGGTTTGTAAGAGAAGACGTTCTGACTTTAGAGTTGAGTGGAACAAGAGAGCGCGACATGCGTCCAACGTTGATGAGGTAATGGCCGAGTCTGTTTCGTGGTTGGTAGCATGAGGCACTCAGGCAAGAGCTGTCTGGCCCCACTGTCAGCGGTCTCAGCTTTACATAAGCCACATGGCCTGAGCATTAATCAGCGATATAGCATCATGCATTTATAAATGAATAATTGGATTATATATACTGATGCATTCTAGTAAATACTGCCGTGAATAACTCTAAGTTGCTTCTTTATAGGGTCTATTCAGCAACGAATCGACTCTCAAGGTACTCTGTACACACATACCCGGTTGAGTGTGGCACAGCAGCCCCGCAACCAGTTAGCAGCATGGATGCTCAAGGTTGCCAGGGCCTCTAGAGCATGGGTCTAGTGCTCAACTGCAACTGATTCCAAACTTCTGTTGGATTCCATCAACTTAATCTGGCTAGTTTCAGGTGTATAGAAGTATTCTAGGCGTATCAATATGAACATAAATGTGCTACAACAGGTTTGGCCGCGGGGTCAATGCGCGGGGCAGATTTGATGCATGATGCTTCAGCTACAATAGCTCTACAGCTCCAGTTCAAAGACATATTTGTTTCTGTGACAGTAGAATATGTTAGCGTTATTCAGTAGCACTCCGCCGCTTGGTCGGAGCTTCTGTTCGTAAATATCACATATGCCAGCAATACATCATCACATGAGTGCAGCATAGGAAGGATCTCGATGTTTTTTTTATTTCGCCGCCCCTATGTGATACGTAGAAATCACCATGTTTGGTTTCTCAATCCACATCGCTCTTCGAGCTACATGTTTGTAGGGGTATAGGTATAATGAGCACCACGTCAGTCGTAGTGCTCACCACAGACTCGTGAGAGCCTCATGGTTCTAAATTCGGCCAAAGGGTAGCGGTATAGAATCGGATCGTTTAGTCAATGGACTTGAGCTCAACCTCGCTAATGAAAAGGTTAGCAAAGCATTCAGCTGCCTTTGGAGGCCTTGGCAACTTACAAGAGCAGAGTGGAGTTGGGGGGGATGGCACCGGGGAAACCGCTGGTATCTATGTTAGCTATCCACGCTTAAATTTAATGGCGCCATAAGGATCAAGTCCAATGCGTCATGGTCATTGGCTTACCGAGCACCATAGCCGTAGTCACTGTAAATTGATTGTTAGCAATCTGTGTAGCAATGTAGTGGGAGACACTAGGACAACATACGGGGTAATGTCAAGCAGGGCCTTCTCGCCGACCTTCATGGTGGTGACACCCTCGTCCCAGCCTGTATAAAGTCAGTTTCGTCGTCTTTCTCACCACGGCTCGGGAATCCGATGAGAGACGCACCCTTGATGACCTGGCCAACACCGATGGTGACCTTGAAGGCACCGCGGCCGATAGAGCTGTCGAACCTGTGGAGATAGGAGGTCAGTCGTGATCAATAACAGTGAGTATCAGGGACAAGCATACTGAGCACCCTTGTTGTCGGGCTTGGACTCGTCCTTGATCCAGCCAGTGTAGTCAATGGTGACCTTGTTGCCGACCTGGGGAATTGGGCCGCTGCCCTCACTGATGGTGGTCTTCTGGACACCCATGATTGCTTGTGTGAAAGAAAAGTTGCGAGGTTGAGTGAAAAAGGGATTGATTCGAGTGGTGGTGCGAGTAGCTCGAGAGATGGATGCAAGAGAGAAAGGGCGCATCTTTGGAAAAGGTGGCGAGCGTGGAGCTTTATAGCTAAAGTGACAGGTACTGTAAGGCAATAGCTGGAGCGTTGGGAGGCAGGAACTGGAGGTGCTGATGCGGTGCAAGGACAATGGGATTTCTTCTGTTGAGCTCCCCGTATGATCAATGGCTTCAGAAGCTCGATAAGCTCTTTCCATTGGATCTCAGGGTCGCAAATGGCGGGGCAGTTAGATCGACGGCGGGGCAATGGCAACGCAATGACGATTGGTACCAATCAGCTTGCTCCAATACTCCACTTGGGATGACGATTGGGAGAAGCTCACAGAATCCAAGTAGGTCACTGACAAAGAAAAGATACCTCCATCTTTCAGCTTTTACCCATTGTTAAGGAGTACATATAACAAAGTAGGGACATGCATAATGAGGACATAAATGTCACTTGTTGGCCGGATAAAATACCTCATTCGACTGTCGTGATTGCTTGGCTGTTAAGATGTCAAGTTAGGACCCTGAACAACGGCGCCAAGTTGATTATAGATGTACAACTTCTTAGAAAGTACATGTGCCAAGCCCACAATTACCAGGGAAGCAAGGTATCTTTCTACGAAGCTACATCTGCATATGCTGATTGCCAATATCATCCGCCTCAAGCAACTTCAGTGGCTTTGAGTTTCAGTGCAGCACTCAAGTCAATGTATTAATAGAACAAGACGGAAATAGAAATGATTAAAACTGTGTAGGTTTGGAAATACCACAGCCTCGGTTGAACCTGCCTCAGTTATCAGTTTCCCAGACATCGCCCTACTACATAAAGTGACTGGTAACAATTTAGGTATTTGCCAAACCGTTCTCTCAACCCAACCATTACTTGCCTAATCATGAAAAGAAACACGGGTTAAACGCTTAGTCGTAATTATACTGAGATGTATGTAATACATGATCCCATTGTCTGTTTATGTGTTTGTCTCCTTGTAACAGCTACCTACTAAGGTAGTTGACGGAGTCGACACTCTTTAGTAGTAACCTACAGAAGGAAGATAAAGATAGGCAAACCTGCATTAATCTCTAATTCTCTTAAAGAAATTATAAATTATTATGTTGCCTTCTATGTAGAAAGCTGTACATATAGCATGAAGTTATCTCTAGGGTAGGCTACTCTTATATCCATACTACCACCCTCTGATCACGTAGAATATTGTATTAAGGTTAATGCTATCTATAAATTGCAGCTATTTACTTTCACTAGACTGTCTCATTGCGTGTTATTGGTTATGGAGAAGTCCTTAGACTCCAAGTTCAGCAAGATAGAACGTGCTTCAGCACCATGCATTGAGGAATGAGAACATTCTGAAAAAATCACTTTGGTAATTCCATAAGATTGGGTTAGAAATACAGTTCAAATAACCCATATGTGGTTAATAGCTGGTTTTGGTAAGTCAGTCTCTCATCCTAGACCCATGGGTTCTCCCCCAAATAAACTATTAATAGTAATTCCAGGATCGCTTTATGAGTTACTTTCTACGCTGAGAAGCTAATGCAACTCTCTGCGCAGAGTTAATTATATTATCTACCTCCTACCTCTTTTACTATGTTCCATTCAGACTAGTTTTCTCTTAAAAAAAAAATCTACATTCAAGGTGTATATCTCGGTAAGTTAGATCTATAATATTTGTATTTAGAAAGAATATTCGAAAGTGTCGAGACAATGGCCTGAAGATATGGGCATGATAACGATGTGAGTATCTAAACATCGTCATCATGCCCATCTCTGGTTGCAGTAGCTGTCTGAGACTATACTGCTTCTTATATATATATTGCTTTGGTAATTGGGGTGATCATGGAGAGCTGAAGGATATATCGATCAACAGGATTTAGCATCACACTGCACCTAGCCACTCTAAATTACCTAAAAGGTCTACTTGCTAACCTTTAAACTTGATTCATCTGTCACAGTCTTGTATATCCCCACAGACTTCATGTAGACATATATGGAGATGACGATCTCCTAAGTCTGCAGGGTGGTGGTCAAAGAGGCCTCCTCAGCCGAGAAGATCTGCTCCATGTAACAAGCGCGCCCAGGAAATCCAAGAAGCTTGAACCTTAATACGATCCCTGTCAATCATGCTTGTGAGAATTTGGCCTTTCCCGGTCCTTTGACAGTCGGCTTCAATATGTTGTGCAGGCTCAGCATGTCGTGAGAGCGTCTGGGCGGCAGCAAAGAAGAAAAATGAATCGAATGGGAGGAGTTTAGGAAGTTTAGAAGATAGTATGACTGGCGAAATCCCACGACTCTGGGACAGTCTAGGAGAAGGTCAAGTATTTACCTACATCAGAATACCCGTTCTGGCTTTTGCTTTGACTCAGTGTGAGTTGTGCGCAATTGTATCTGAGACAACGACAGGTAGTTGTTTGGCTTTCTGAATCATTGTTTTCGGTACGAAGGATTACTACGAATACTTGATCAAATATTCAGTTTCGTGTACTACCAAAACTGGACTGGATCTTCTTGTTACTCTCTGATTACTTGCTGCCACGTGGGCTCTGTGCCGTATCTCAATAGCCAATCCTGCACCTGGAGCTCAATACTCTGTCTTCAAGTGGTTGCCGTTTGCTGATTAGCCTAATGCTAGGAACATAAATCGATTCGCCTTGGCGTACAGAGTAGAAGTGCGGGCTTTATGACTTGTGGATATGAAAGATCAATATACTGCTTGATCTTTAACATCCAGGTGACAAAATGAATGAAGCATTGAAGACTTTGAAACGAGGGTATAATCGCATTGCGATGCCTTCTCATTCGCTACTCCGTAAAACAAGAGTTCTCGCTAATATTAACATGTTCGGACATTTTAACAAGCTTAGTTAGATTAGGCTGACTTCATCGTATAAAGGTTAATTAAACATGGGCTCGGCAGATTTTCGTGATGGACATTAAACAGCCTCGAATTTGATGCATGTTGACAATGTCATGGAGGCTATGTTGTGTCTAGAACCAGTCCCTGGTCAAAACATGCGAGATCCGAGCCTTAGAAGCGTTCAATAGTCGAGTCACATGCTAGCCCTGACCGAAGTTACCTACTAAGGATGGCCATCATTACGTACCTTAGGTAGTAGCTGTTCAGAGGCGATATGGATAACTTGTTGAGTGAAAGATGCGTGTAAGTTGAAGTTGACGATGATTGGAGAAAGAATGTGAAACTTTGGATGTCGATCATGAAAAATCAGAATCGAGTGTTTATGACGCCAATCTCATGATAGAACTAAAGTAGGTTAGGTAGTTTTGACAGGCGAGCCGCGTTCCGAAGCCTTCGTAAAGATTGCATTTGCTGGGCTGTGCCGAGCAAACTGATCAGGGTCCCCCCTAAAAAAAGCCCCGTTTACATAAGTATTAGTGGATGAATCTCAAGGGGTTTCACGCCGGGCGGCACTCATAGCCGCTACAGCCCAGCCCTTGGCACTTCGAGTGCCGCTCTAGCCGTGAAGCCCTCCATGCTTTTCCCTGTCCACAGGTCGAAAGGTGCCATGGGTGACGTCAGAAAATAGCAGGTTCAATGGTACTTTAATGACTTGGCCATGAGAGCTTGCGACGCTCCATGGCGCCAAGAGCTGTAAGTTCTACAGCTGTGGGTAGACCAAGACTGGGCTTCTCATACCACTGCTGGTAACGAGATTAGCAATAGAATCCTCATGGTGTTGAAATATAAGCCACCGTCCGCCATAATAATTAGTAGCTAGTCGCAGTTCTAGTTCAGTTCCAGAGCCACGGTTGCGACGGCGCTTATCACACCATCGAAGACAGGACCCTGACGAACCAGCCAGCCTCTTTTAACCGTTATTGAACTCAACCCTCCTTCTTCATCGTCATAACAAAATCATCCTCCGGGTACGCGGATGTGAAGGTCTTATTCCCTTGAAGTGACGCAGTGTTTTTGGTTGCTGTATCAAGCAGTATATCATCCGGCGCAAACTCATTCACAGTAAAAAGCGATCGATCTTCATCTTGCATTCTTTAGCAGAAACAAGGGTCCAGACAATGGCCGCCCCAATCAGCACCAATGGCAATGACAATGGCCAAACCAATGGTCAAAGCCACGACGAAACAGCGACACAAAACGGCAATGGAGTATCACCAGAACAGACAAATGGTGCACCGAAACAAGAAGATGGAAATGAGCATCATCATGATCATATGAAGCGCCCTGTAAAGATTGGAACCGGTCTCAAAGACCGAGTACACCAAATTACAAAAGGACCACCAGGCGGCTTTGACCCAACCCCTCTTCCTGATGCGCCTCAAGGCTATACCGTCCGATTTATCTTTCACGGCGCTTCAAATCTTGCTCCCGGCGACTTTGTCACGGTCTCTTCAGATCCATTCGTGCATGCGACACTGAAAGGCACCCAACCGAAGCGGCACAAGGAGGACCCCGATCTCACCCACCGGACGAGAACCATAAGGAAGACGACCGAACCACAATGGGAAGATGAATGGGTTGTCGCCAACGTTCCGCCAACAGGCTTCACCCTCAAGTGCCGAATGTATGATGAGGATTTCCCTGATCATGATGATAGATTGGGCAATGTTACAATCAAAGTGCCCAGTTTAGGCCCAGATTGGCGTGGCATTCCCGCGCCCGGCCGTGTCTATGAGGCTAAGAAACGAATGATGAGCAAGAGAGCATATTTGGCTAAAGCAGTTACCGGTGTTGTCAATCGCGATCACCATATGACACCTCTGCTCCGCGTGAGTATGGAGCTTCTGGGACCGTCAGATCCGCCTTATGCGCAGATGTACACAGTTGGACCATGTTCATGGGTCAAACATTTCAGTCCCTTGATCGGCCGAATTGCCGGTGTCAAGGTGAACACTAACGCCGAGGACGATGCCCGAGTAGACCGAGACGAACAAGTTGATCAGGAAGGAAACAAGAAGGCCAAGACTCAAAAATATGAGTAAGTTTTCCATTTGAGCTTTGAGAAGGCTTATGCTGACATTATTACCAGCTTCCAAGCAAATGAAATGCAGCTTCAAGGCCCGGTGCCTCCCAAGTTGTATCATCGCTTTGTCGAGTTCAGACCTATCATTGCATCGATTTACTCTTCAGCGGGCTTGCGCGGTAAGATTCTGAACAAGGCGCTGCATGGCCAGCACCGCCGTATTTACAATTTCAACGCATCGACCGAGTATGGCGACTTCGATGCATCCTCACCAGAGGCTTCAGACCAATTTCTGAAGCTTGTTCACTATGACGAAGGAGGCCGCACTTTCACTTATGTTTTGACTTTAGATGGCATGTTCAGATTCACAGAGACTGGAAAGGAATTTGGCATTGACATGTTGAGCAAACACACCATGCATTCTGATGTTGAGACATATATCGCTTGCTCTGGCGAATTTTTTATTCGACGACTCAATCGTCCTATTTCTTCAGATGATGTGCATCCCAACACAAAGACACATCCGGAGGAACCTATTCCTGGAGGCCCGCCTAAGGAGCAACCTCCACATGATCCTGCATATTACCAGCTGATCATCGACAACGACTCCGGAACATACCGACCAGACAAGTCCACCCTGCCATATCTGAAGGAGTTCTTCGAGAAGAACTTCCCAGGCCTGGGCATTGTGACAATGCATTGGGAAGATCAAGAACTGCAGGATATGAAGGAGCACCAGCGCAACGTCAAGAAGAACGAGGGCAGACTGGTCAATATGGTAATGAATAGAAGTCAGAGCAGTATCAGCTCAGCCGAGAGTGAGTTGGATGACCGCGAGACATCTTGGCAACAGGGACACAAGAGTAAGCGAGAGGTCGCCTACGAAGCCTTGGAAGACCCGCACAAGGTCAAAGATGCGGTCAAGTCTTTCGTCCCTGGAATGAAGTCGGAGAGAGGGGAGAGTTCTAAATGATTGGATTATGACTAACGGCCGAAAGCACTGGGTGCCGTGAATAGATGGACTGTTCAGTATTGGCGAAAAGGGACTTTCTATGGATTTCATATACCACTTTTGCTTTGTTACTCTTGCATTCCTTGATACCTTTCTCGTCTTATCTAGGTAGTAATATATAGTCTTATTCTAATTCAGGTGCCTTGCTCACCAATAGCTATGTATGTCAAACCCCTCTTGCATCACAGTCTTGGCTTCAGTGCTACCCATTGACCTGAGCAAGTCGCCAGCACTTCTCCCTTCTCATCCTTCATCTCAGCCCTAACCTTTGTCTTTCGTCCATCAATCTCATCTGCAACAGCCGTGATGCAGAGAACACTCCTTGTTGGCACAGGCCTGAGATATTTCACATCTATGCCGCCCGTCACACTATGCGTCTTGAAAGCTCTAGCCTCCTTTCCCAAAGTCCCATTTAGATCAAAGATCGTGCCCATAGCCTCATCTAGCAAGGCTGCAACGACTCCACCGTGAACAATCCCAGGATAACCACTCACGCCTTCGCCCACAGATACAAGTATGGCGATCTCAGTGATATTATGCTTTGGATCTCGCGCAACATTGAAGCTTGGCGCATAGAAGTAGCTGATTAAATGCGTCAGGCCACGGGAATTATTGAGTGTGTTCCCAAAGAGTTGGTCATGTGCTGGTGACTTCGGATTACGACATGAGGGAAGAAAAGGGATTGCGTCTGGTGCACAGAGCAGAGAAGCTGTCCAAGAATGAGAAGCAAAGAAAGAGAGTTCTGAGGCGAACAGATCAGGTGGTGCATTCTCTGGCACGAGATCAAGCGCAGGGCAGATAATCGAGTTGTGGAAGGGCGGGAACTCCATGCTGGCTGATGAGAAGGTGTTGATGTTGATGTGCGGGTGTGAGAGGATGGGAGGCCCGTAGCGATTTCGGACCCGGTGATGCGGGGCCGAACGGGGGATCCAGAAGCTCGGCAATTGAGTGGAGGTTGAGGTTCGGAGTATGGGTCTTAGAAGTTTGGAAGCTTGCATTATATAAAACAGTTCAGCTATTCAATTTTTGAAATGATGAAGAGAGAAGTGAGGGAATGTGAGGCTTTGCCTCTTGGTGAGGAGGTTGATCGACATGAAATCAAGGATGTGACATTCGATTGAAGCCGAGGTACGTATGCAGGCTTGTCCTATTGGGGTGATGGAAGCTACAGTAGGTCACCTTTATTGTTAGTATTTACTCTAGTTGATCTTTGATACCTACCTTCTATAGAAATCTGATCTATACAGTCTCTCTCTGTCGTTACAAATAGGTATAAGGAGAGGTTCTGCTTCTTATTCCTATTATAATATTCGCACGCTCTGTTGTGTTGGAGCGAGACCTCATCATTGTCGAATTGACGTTCCAACAATTAGACTCTTCTTCTTGAAAATGTATACTTGAGATGCCAACGTTATCATTTATTATAATAGGTAGCTTTGAATTAAGTGCTCTTAGACTTCTACCGTTTAAAGCCATTATCAAGTTTCTTCGTGTTCGTGTAAGTGATTAACTGCTCGTGTGTGTTTAACCAAACACCAAAAATGAGAATGAGAACATATGCATGTGTTATGTGAATAATAAAAATAGCAAAAGCAAACAGAAATAACAGTGAATAAATTCATACTTTTATAGGTACAGCATATTCGTGTCTTCTCTCATTGACTCACGATATCAAAGGTACTTCAGTGCGGGAAGGCACCAAGCCACCACTTTTCACAGGCTGCCACTGATGGCAACTGCCAACTCTATCGCACTCACCGAGCGCTCCTTCCGTTTGTGAGAAAGCGAACCTGTGTTGAAGCTCACGATCTTTCCTTCCTCCTTCCTTCCTTCCCCTCTTCTCCTTCCCCCGTTCGTGTTCATCTACGTTCCCCTGCGCAGTGAGCGCTTCCGCCTCCTCATCTCTTCACATCAACAAGCTCCAAGGCTTTGACCTCAACTATCGTCAACATGGACGAGCATCCAGGGCATCACCGAGGACCTACTTTCTCGCCTGAGCACATCAACATTCTTATCACCATCGAACGAGTCGGCGCAGGATGTTCTATGATTGCAATCATTCTCGTGCTGGTCACATTCACCCTTTTCAAGAAACTTCGAACCACTCCTAATCTATTCCTCATATTTGCCTCGATTGCGAATGCTGGTGCCAGTGTGGCATCTATGATCGGCTATGATGGTCTCGAACGAGGCGAGAGATCTCATCTTTGCCAGGCCCAGGCCTTCATCTTTGAATGGTATAACTCTCGAGCTCAGTTCCGTTACATCACTGACCTGAATTTGACAGGTTCATGCAATCTGATCCTTGGTGGTCACTTGCAATGGCCATCAATGTGTTTCTAGTCTTCTTCTGCAACGCAGATCCTCGAATGTTCCGAAAGTATGCCTGGCTTTACTGCGTCATCTGTTTCGGTGGCCCATTCATTCCAGCGGTTGTTCTGATATCAATCCGCAACTCCCCCGAAGGTCTCATATTCGGAGACGCTACTGTAAGTGACTTTTGGGTGTTGAATTTTAACTCAAGAAATTGACAACATCTAGCTGTGGTGCTGGATCGGAACTGACTGGAGTCTTGTTCGCCTCTACGCCTACTACATCCCAATCTGGATCTTTTCCTTCCTGTCCATCATGATATACATCGCCGTCGGATACCACGTCTTCCACACCAGAAATCAGATCAGACACATGGTGATGGACGTTGTGGGAAACGCAGAGAAGAATAGTAGCCTTCCTTACTCGAGCAGTGAGCACAGAGGCTCCTCAGAAGCGGTAGCCTTCCCACCCAACACCAGCGAGGGAGGTGACACTGACTCTTGTCCTCAGAACCTCACCGGCCACCCAGAGTTCTATGGCACTGCTGTTACAGAGGTCCAAATCACGCGCGAGGAGCCGAGACAGACGAATCGCCTGGAGCCTACAATGCCGGCCGCTACTCATCCCGCAATGCCTTCGCGAATTCAATCTTGGGCCCTTCCTGGCTCTTTCGAGCAGCTCGAACGGTCAAACTCTAGCAGAGGGCAGCGATTTGAAACGGTGTGCACATCGGATAGTACTCGCCAATCGCCTTCGACAATCATGACTCGGCTTCGTGCTGCTAAGTCAAGTGCTTCCGTGAAACTTAGGCGATTTGACCCAGTCAAGATGGCATATTTACGTACCAGCTTCATCTTCGGCTTCGCGGTATTGGTTACTTGGATTCCAAGTTCTGTCAACCGGTTGTACAGTCTGACACATCACGACAAAATCAGCTTTCCTCTCAGTGTTGCCAGTGGCTGTGTGCTTCCACTTCAAGGTGTTTGGAATGCCCTGATTTATTTCACCACTAGCTGGAAGACCTTCTGGGAGGAGCTTCGTACAGCCATGGCTAAGTGGCGCGGGAAACCCGAGGAGTGTCCCAACGCGATCCGTCTCAACAGCCGATTTGGTTCTAACAAGGGTAGCTATCGCAATACCCTTGAGCGGACTCGACAACTACGTGCCGGCTCGGTTGATGATGAAGAGAAATCGATTACAATTTGATTCATGTAAGAGTCAATCGAATGGACTCAGGAAGAGAATGTTTCGTATATCTGTTCAAAGGAAGCACACATGTAACATAACTTTACCATGTCTTTACAAGTCGCGGTCACAAAAGGCATAGACCATGGGGCGTTCAGGGATTGTCAGCGGAAATCGCATTAGCTGCGATATATGAATATCAATTCAAATTCTTATAATAACTTGACTCATTATGTGGTCACATTTATGATATGATCCCTTTAAGCATCATAGATAGCCTCGCCCTCAGCAGCATTCACGTTCTCTCTCACAACTCTATCGACAGCAGCCGTGATGTCCTCATCTCCATCGAGGAGATCATACCACCCATTCTTCACCCCATCAGCTGCAAGAAGATGTGAGGCGACCTCAGCGACAGCCTCACGGCTAACACCGTTGGAAGCGATGTGCTTGGTCTTGCCAAACTCAACTTTGGTGGCGGGCTCTTCAGTTAGTGTTCCGGGCCGAAGATCGATACCAACAAGTGTAGAACTCTGCTTTGAGACCTTGTAGAGGGTCTCATCTGCTTCAATCTTGGCCTTGTAGTAGTTTGCCAACGCGCCATTGTTGACCTTCTCGTGATACTCATCCCACTCACCAGCAGGCCACCATGAAGCACCAGATCGACGAGAGGCTAAGTATGAGATGAGAAGGAATTTGGTGATGGTGGGGGTAGAAGCTGCAGCGTTGATGAAGTGAACGGCGGCATCTCGGTCCACCTTGAATGTCTAAGAGGGGTCAGTAAGAGTGAGCTGATCTGAAGAGGCTTGAGAGGATGAGTTGAGTTGGTTCATACCCTTTCAACGCCACCTTTACCTCCAGCACCTGTATCTTATCAGTACTGGTTTCAAGAGCGTTTCTGATTTTGTAACCTACCGGCACTCCAAGCAATGTAGTCAGGCTTAACCTCGTTTAAGATGCTCAAGGCCTTGTCCTGGGATGTGACGTCCTCAATGCTGCGTACGAGAACATTGAGTTTACCGGGGAGACCGGTACCAAGTTTTTCAATGGCAGGAGTCTGCTCAGAAGTTCTGATGACACTGGTTACAGTCCACGAACGCTTGAGAAGGAGAGGAGTGAGAAACTGGGCGATTTTGCCGTGACCGCCGAGGATAAGAACGTGGTGAGAAGCCATGGTGTAAGTGGAGATATGAGTCAATTGGTTCAAAGAGAAAGCTCAGTACAGTTAAGAGAGTTGTGAGATGTGAATCAAGATTATATAGTGAAAGCTACCACAAGAACAGGCAGACTTAGGTATTTATGTCTACTTCAAAGCGACAAGTAATGAAGTAATGAATTATAAATTCTCAATGAACCTATGACGACATTCGCAACAAAGCGGGGCAGCCAGGCATTACTAATTCTCTGAAAGGATAACGGCAGTTAATATTATGGATCTTGGATTGACGAGATTCGAATGATTTTGCTCGCCATCAAGGTGATTCTTATATCATGTTGACTTCAAGTTTCTTGCTTAGACCAGGGTTGTGATGTCAGACTAGCTGGTGCTAGTGGTGTTGCTCGATTGTGATGTTGGTAAGGAATCAACCAGTCACTGAATTGCATGGATTACTAACGTCCTATCGATATTACTTAAAAAGCTACCAATTATTAAATCATTCGTTTAGTTATCTTATTCTTTTTTGAGTGCTAACTCTGATTTACGGTTATAACGTTATGTGACATCTTCTGTGCATGCCTCTTACACCACAACACACCCAGAGTCTTAGATGAGACATCCCAGTCAGCAAGCAAGAGCATTGACCCTGTGACAATCCGTAGCCCTCTACCCATCCGGAACATTCAGATGGAAAGGATGTCATCTAATCCAATGGAAAATCACGTTTTATTTGTGAAAAGATAAATTGACGATCTGATGTGTTTCTCAAGCACAAGCGCTTAGGTAAGCTGAGAGCCTGTTGAAATATCTCGGGAGTTGCGGAGCTATCATGGACTAAACCGTTTACGGGGTGCACAACCATTGGATACTCCTCCTCACCTGATTGTTGTATATCACCATAGGATTGCACTTGCCTGCTGACGGTCAGTTGTGAAGAAGGTGGTAGTTCTGTGGTTGTGAGTAAGTATAAAGGTCTTCTTGATTTCTCACCTTTGCTTCATCTTCATCGGTCCACTCATCCTTGCTCTCCTGCTACAATTCGCTCAACCCTGTCTCGACTCATCGTGAAAGCGAGCTTTAGACAGGGATTGTATCACACTGATTAAGCTTTTGTATGAGCATCTCCAAGTACCTATTTGGAGCGGGAAAAATGGCCAAGACGGTCTGTATTGTCGGTGAGTCACACACTACTATCTCGAGTGCTCTCGCTGACTATTGCAGGCGCTGGTCCTTCGGGACTCGTTGCAGCCAAAACGCTGTTACACAACACTGCCCCTGGCGAGTTCAAAGTCACTATCTTCGATGCCCAGAAGGATATTGGGGGTCTATGGCCTACGTCAAAGACAGACAATGGAAGACAGGTCCACCCGTTCATGTGGGCGAACCAGAGCAGACATACAATGCAATTCAGTGAACTTGCTTGGGAGGACAGTGATCCTCAACTCCCACATGGCTGGATGGTTGGGAAGTACCTCCAGAAGTACCTTGAGCGCTTCTTGGAGAACCGTGTGGACTTTGAACTGAAGCTTGGTACGCGGGTCGAGCGAGCAGAGTGTCTGCAGGGATCATCTAATGGCTGGACCGTCAACACCAAGTCGGAGTCTGGGACAGAGACCAAGAAGTTTGACTACCTTTTGGTGGCGTCTGGTTTCTTTGGAAAACCTATCATACCCGAGAGCCTGAAGAAGGAGACGAGAATCCCCGTTGTTCACAGCAGCTACTACAGGGACATCGAGAGTTTACTGGGCAAAGACCGATCTGGCGGTGGCAAGATTCTTGTCGTTGGAGGGCAGATGTCTGGTGTTGAGATTGCCGGAACGATTGGCGCCCACCTCTCCTCTGAGGCCAACTCGCCAGATCCTTCGAAAATTGTGGACGTCGATAAGTACAGCATCCATCATGTCATTCAGCGCCCTATATGGGTATTTCCTCTCTACACCAGTCCCAAGGTAGGTATTCAATCTGTGCTTTCGGGTATAGTTACTGACATGTATAAAGCCTGCAGATGTAGCTGCGCCATTCCTGCCGCTTGACTTTGCATCCTATAACCGCAGCAACCGTCCTACACCCCTGACCAACACACAAGGACACATCCCTGAAGAAACAGCAAAGGTGGTTCATGGCATATACAAGAACACTCTTGGTTCTGATCAGTCTGAATACTCCCCCCTTCTCAAGATTGATGACACGAATGATAGCAAGCAACCGTACCTCGCTGTCAGCGAGTGGTACACCAACTTTGTTCGATCTGGGCTCATAAATCTGGCAAACGGAAAGGTTGAGGGTCTCGAAGGCTCTACTGCAACGCTGTCCGACGGCACCAAGATCGAGGACGTTGCAGCGGTAGTGGTCTCAACCGGATTTGACCCTTCACCCTGCATAAGCTATCTTCCCGATGACGTTTTGAAGGCGCTTCATTTTTCGCCAAAGGATATCGATCAACCAGTCGCCCTGGCTTTCCATGGAACGCATCATCCAGAAGTACCTGGTCTAGGCTTTGTTGGATTCTACAGATCGCCGTACTGGGGTGTGATGCAGATGCAAGCTCGATTCGTGGCGGCACTGTGGTCAGATAATGTCTCTTTAGGCCGTGACTCTGAGGCCTTTAAGAGCAAACTTCGCAATGACACTTCGATTCAGCGAACACTTGACCTCCGAAATGACCCACGAGTATCACAGTTCCCAATGGGTGATTACCCTTATCTCATGAACGAGATTGCAGAGGCGCTCGAGCTAAAGATCCGCGAGCCTCTTGAGCCGCAAGTTCCAAGCTTACCACATAACGATCTGCCACTAGACATGCTCACGCCAGCGAGATACACGAGCCCCAGCGATGATCTACATTCGATGGATGCTGCAACGAAATCACTCACGCAGACACAAAAAGATGCGACTGATGGTCTAACGACGCCGAGATTCGTGTCCCACGCTGTATTTCGAAGCCTTCTTGGTACATGGAAACTCGAGCGCGATCTTATAAGCAAACTACCTTCACATCCAAGCGGACACTTTAGCGGGACGGCGCAGTTCCTCCTCCGTGAGAAGACAAACGACGGTTTACGATGCGCTGGTAACCCTGGCGAAGGCTCTCCAGACGATTATGAGATGGGCATGGAGTACCTTTACATCGAGGAAGGAGAATTCAAGACAGAACAAGGGTTTGGCTTCAAGGCTACACGTCGTTATGTGTGGCGCTATGACGAGCTCAAGGATGTGCTGAGCGTTTGGTTCGCCAAGCCCGAAGATTTGAAACGTGCAGACTATCTCTTCCATGAAATTGAGTTCACAGAACCAACGGAGAAGGGTTGGACAGCCAAAGCGGGACATCTGTGCATCGATGATTACTATGATGTCAAGTACAACTTTGCGTTCCAAGCGGTGAATCTGAAGGAGTGGGGGATTGAGTACACGGTGAAGGGGCCTAAGAAGGATTATACTATCAGTGGAACTTACACACGATAGAAAGACTGTTAGAAATGAGATTATGAAGTAGATGAGTCGAAGAAGTTAAGGTATTTATACCTCAGAAAAGATTGTTACGACGGCATCTCCGCGGATGGACAAGGTAGAACAGGGATGCGGACCGGGCCGATGTTCTGATGGATCGCTCCACACGTTATGACGAGATGCATGATAGCATTTAACCTTAGATGCGATCTTATCGGGTAATATGAGATGCATCCGGGGATTGTGGAGGGGCCGATCTGTTGGGTCTCGATGCTGGCCTAGAGGGATCAGATCATAGTGACAACTGCATGATAAGTTGTAGGTATAAGTAGCTCCAAATTTCCGGTCTGCAGCTCTTATACACTCTAATTCCATCTGTAGTAGCAAACCTCGACTGAGGAAGACTCGTAGATGGACACCGCGAGTGCTTGAAGGGCGGCATTTGCTTTCACCTTGTGCTTCGTTCTGACCAAGTTCATATGGCCTGTTCGCAACAAAATATTTCTTATGGGAGTCTCATTGGGATATTGTATTAACTCGAAGGCAGGTCGTGCAAGTAAACTGGAAATGCAACGGGCAGTGATCCGTTGTGTAGGGGGTAAGGCGAGAATCCAGAGTTCTTCTATCAAATCTAATAAACTGATAGATGCTCACGAAGATGTTATAAGCTATCGTGATTGAGATTATTATTTGAGTGTGAACTGCAAATTGCAAACTAATTTAAAATGCTATAGTTTTGATACATGAATAAGTGGTCTTCTTCTGTGCCTAGAGGATTGCCAAATAGAGGAGCAGATTAAATGAATGAACAACACTCGGTAACAGCCTTGAAATAGGTTCGCCAGGTCAAGGATCTATTTTAGAAGTGACCGAACACATCAGGCCACTACTGATATTCAAGGCGGGAATACGATGAATACTAGGCGTCGATGACTCTTCTCAATTGCTTATGCATTGTCTATTATTACACGAGGCCACAAGATATCAGATGAGACCACAAATGAATGCCTTCGAAATGCGCCAGATTATGCAACAACCTTTTGTGGTATCGAGATGTCACTGATATGAGCCATGCATATCCTTGTCCGTTTCAACCCAAGCAGGGGCCTTTTCTGATCCTATAAAGATCGTTTCCAAGATTAACAACTTTCGATTGTTGAAATCAGACCACGAAGAAGGGATGATTGGGGCTCTGCGTGCCTTGCATATCGGCCGATTGGTACGATAGTCTCATCCACTCAGTCGGGGCCGGGGATCATTAACCCGGGTCCCCGGACACGGACACGGCCAACGAGCGATTCCGGGGAGTCTTTTATTACTTATAGCAGATGAGATTTGAGGGAGCCTCGGTTGATTTTGGCGAGCGCGGGGTGCATATGAATTTTATGCTGCATAGTTATTCTTTACTGTGAAGTTTTTAACCGATATACTTTATCGCTGTCAGCTGCGCTTATACGTATTTGGTGTTGGTGTTCACACAGGAATGTGTTTACTAAGAAACAACAAACAACCACAGCTGAAAAAAAGATTGCTGTAAAGTTAAATCATACGTTGAAGCCCAACTCAACCGTCAGCCTCAATCGTAATGTCATTGCCCCCCTTCTCAAAAGAGAGACACACACGTACATGCTTGGCGTCCAAGCTATGGATATTATTATGGTCTGATTTTTCCAAGGCACATGCTGACGACACCGCTGTCATTGGGGATAGGTAGTCGATCGGTGTACGGTTGTACGGTGTATGTGTTGAAGCTTGATAGAGTACCTACCTAGACAGGTAGACTAATTGGCTGTAACCTCCTTTTTTACTTCTTTTTCTCGTTGTAGGGGCTGTGCTTGCTTGCCTGAGAAATGGGTTCATAAATTGAGTCACTATTTAAGGCCTGAATCATCTGTAAATAGGTACCTATGTTATTTGGGTATAAATTAAGATACAATTCACTTCAAGTTGAACTTCCCCGTTGTGGAGAACGCCCAGAAACACATTTACCTTTACCGTATCGCACCTTCCAAGGTTCAAACCCCGCGCAATCGAGGAACGACCTGAGCTATCAAGCACCGTCACACAAAATATCACCTTTCAAACTTTATTTCTCTCTCACATCCACATCTCTTCCGCTTGTCTTTCTCATCTTTCTCATCTTCCTCATCCTACCTACCAAGCTTATATCACGATGAAGCTCGCCGTATTCAGCACGAAACCCTACGACAAAAAGTACTTGACGTCTGTTCTGGGCGCCAAGCACACTGAGTCGGGCATTGAGCTCGTCTTTCACGAATTCGCTCTTAACGAAGACACTGTTTCTCTCGTCGATGGAGCCGATGCCATTTGCGTCTTTGTCAACGATGTCGTCAATGACAATGTCATCTCTGCCCTGTCAGAATTTGGTGTAAAGGCTATTCTGCTGCGATGTGCAGGCTTCAACAACGTTGACCTTGATGCCGCCCAGCGACTCCGCATTATGGTCGCCAATGTTCCCTCATACTCTCCCGAGGCTGTTGCCGAGTTCGCTGTTGCTCTTATTCAGACCCTCAACCGCAAGACCCATCGCGCTTACAACCGTGTTCGTGAGGGTAACTTTGCTCTCGATGGCCTTCTCGGAAAGACCCTCTACGGCAAGACTGTCGGTATTGTCGGTGTTGGTAAGATCGGTCTTGCTACTGCCCGCATCATGAAGGGTTTCGGTTGCAGACTTCTCGCTTATGATCCCTTCCCTTCACCAGCCTTCGAGGAGTACGGCGAGTACAAAGATCTCGAAGACCTCCTCCCTGAATGCGACATCGTCAGTTTGCATTGCCCTCTCATGGAGCAAACACGACACATCATCAACCGCGACACTTTGTCTCTGATGAAGGAAGGTGCTATGCTGGTCAACACCTCACGAGGTGGCCTGCTCGACACCGAATCTGTCATCCACGCACTCAAGACAAACCATATCGGCGGCCTTGCACTTGACGTGTACGAGGCCGAAGGAGAGCTCTTCTACAACGACCACTCATCGACAATCATTCAAGATGACAAGCTCATGCGTCTCATGACGTTCCCCAATGTTGTTGTGTGTGGCCACCAAGCCTTCTTCACCGAGGAGGCCCTCACCGAGATTGCCGAGTGTACCCTTAGTAACCTTGAGGAGTGGATACAGACCAAGACGAGCAAGAACTCCCTCACCAAGGATCTCAAGTTGCGACGCCGCGAATCACTCCCTGTCCGTGCCATCTAAGGTGGCCACGTTCTTTCCACTTTCCGCTTTCCGCTTTTCTCGTTTTTCGTCTTTGGCGTTTGGGGAAGGGAGAACTGAAGATCCACTAACTTAGAGATAACGACCCTTTGCTCCTATTCTTATTTGGGCAAAAGTCCTACCTCTAGTCGGATGCTATCACGGCCGAGCCGGGAACTAGAAGGAGATGAAGAGTGATCCCTGCGGCTATGCGTGCCATGTTGTTCACCAAGTGGGCCTTGATCAGTAAAAGCTCTAATCTGACCCATTTCATCGCCGAACATTACCGATGATGAACAAGGCCGCATGAACGCCTCTCGATCCCCTGAAAACCTAGTTTTTGTGTGCAATGATATTGGTATACGCGTCATGTTTTCTTTTCTTTTTTGGTTCCTGGTTCTCGTACACTGTTGGGTTCGGGTCTGGTGGTGAAAAAAGGGATGGAATTGGCCTGCTGGAAGGGCCAGCAACGTCTCGTTTATATGGGTAGAATACTTCTCGCAGACACATGGTAGAGGCACTGATGATTCAGTGTGTTAATTAAAATGATCCTAAATTCAAGGGTATTATGCTAAATATCCAAGTACACTCTAAATATTTTCCCGTGCATATCCTATCCATCCCTATATGCAAGTCTTGTTCCATTAAAGTCCAATCTCCTTTGAACCACTACCCCAAGTCTAAGTCTAAGTCTATTTTTGTTGTGACACTGTCCTTTATGGGCGATAGTAGGAAAGCCAATTTTCAGTATTTGGCTTAAGGGTTGCTCACGTAGCTTCGGGCACGGCGCAAATCATCATCATCAGAGTCATCACGGACCTGAGCACCGACCTGAGTGTTAACACGGCCCTTGGCCTTCTCGATATCATCAACACTTTCGTCATTGCCAGCGTATGCGTACTTGCTGCGCTCACGGATCTTGGCTCCGTACTTCCAGAACATGAAAGGAATGGCACAGCAAGCAAGACTGATGAAAGCAAGTAGTGAAGAGGCCCATTGATCGTTGAGACGCTCATACATCTGCTCAGTGAAGAGAACGACAGCGGCACCCCAGAAACTTCGGATACAAGTCTTCGCAGCAAGAGCAGAAGCGGCTTGGTGTTGGTAAGAGTCGACGAGGTAGTTGTTGGCAGAGTTGTAAAGGAAGATGAAGCCAAAGCCGACAGGGAAACCACCCATAGCAGGGCCAGCCCAGGAGAGCTCCTTGTAGGAAGTCCAGGCGAAGATGAAGAGACCAATGGGAATGCACCAGCAGGAGATCATCATGGGAATAAGACGGATCTCGGCGGGAGGATGGCCGTTGTGCTTCTTGACAAGCTTGATGTAGTGGTTGTTGACAAAAGGCGAGCAAGCAGCTGAGAGAAGAACACCAACAGCAACGGGAATGAACATGAGACCAGTCTTTCCAGATGAATATCCCTTGCCCTTCTGGTAGATGATGGGGAAGGCAACGAAGAACATATACAGAAGACCGTAGAGAACACTCATGTACAGAGAAATGAGGAAGACGATGAGCTCGCCGAAGAGAAGCTGGAAGGGTCGAATAAGGAAGATCCTGAGACGTTCAGAGAGAGGTCGGAGATCCAGTTCCTGCTCTGTAACGTGGTCGGTCTCGCCAGTTTCAGCTCGGAGCTTACGAGCACGACGAGCGAGAAGAGTAGGGGCGTAAGTCTCAGGGACAGTGAAGGTGATGAGAACCCAGACGACAAAAGCGAGGATGAGCTGGATCCAATAGAGCCAGCGCCAGCCAGCAGCATCAGAGAGGAAACCACCGACAAGAGGACCAACTGGTATATGTGTTAGTATATACACAATGCGAGGCTATTCAGAGGTGACTTACTAGCAGGGCCGATGAAAGGAGCAGCGGAGAATGCAGCCATGGGAACACCACGCTCCTCATTCTTCCACATATCGGCAAGAGTGCCACCGACAAGAGTCATAGGCGCTGAGAAAGCGATACCATCGATGGCTCGGCAGATGAGAAGAGTTTCAATGTTCTTTGCCACGGCGCAAGGAATGATGAAGATGACTGCGACAAGAAGAGTAGAGCCACTGCATCACGTTAGCAAATGGTGTCTCAGTGATATCAAACTTGGGGGGCTTACTAGATAATTCGTCGTCCGTAAATCTCAGAAAGAGGTGCAAAAATCATGGGTCCAACACCAAATCCCACAACGAACAAACTGATACTCACAAGCGCAAGTTCATTGCTCACATTCAAATCCTTGACCACGCCCGCGACATCAGCAGTGATAACACTTGAGCAGAACGCAACAACAAAGCACGTCAGCGCAACACACATGGTGCACCACCACTTATACGCCTTGCTCCAGTTCTTGGGGTTCTCCTTATCACCCGGTGTGAAGGTAACAAGCTTGTATCGTCTTTCTTGTCCAGATTCATGGTTTGTAGATTTTCTCGCGATCTCTTCTGGTTGGATGGGGCCAGGAATGGCACCGCCGGGGACTTCGACACGGTACTCGTCGAGGTTGGCGTTGGCGCTGAGAGTACGATAAGGAAGATCTATGTCGAGATCTGGATCGCGGGTTTCCTTTTGTGAACTGTCGTGGGTGTGAGTGTGTGAGAGGGAGCGACGGATACGAGACATTGTGGTTTGGTGGGTGTTTAGAGGGGCGAAGGTTGTGTCGTCTTCACCCGGGAGGGTTGTTGATGATCGATTTGGATTTGATCGATCCATTTTGAATAGCAATATGGATTCAGATAAGTGTACTACTCAAGTATATGATATGTTGACAAGATCAAGAAGAGTAGAGTAGAGTAGTTGTATAGTGAATAATGATATGAGAATCAAGTAAATGTCTCATGTGATAGATAGTCAATCTAGAAATATCAATCCTTCTTTCAACGGGGCCAAGCCCACCTCTATATACTTTCTCTTTTTCTTGTCCAAATAATTGATATCGCTGCACCCGAAATCCGGCGTTGGACCGTCCAAGTGGGTCCTTGCCACCCGGACCTCGAGATCCACTTTTGCGGATGCGGCTGCGAGCCCTGCGGCTGCATCCGAGAACGCGAGTGACAGGCACAAGGGTTCGAATATTCTAATATTCGACCTCTTTTTAACTCAAGTCACTCTGCTGGTTGGTTGGGGGTACTTCGGTATGGTGGTGTAGCATTATCGATTCATTTTTGCTTCTTTGATCAGGGGGTAAACCTGCTGCGTACCTTTTTACATCCTTGCTTGCTTGTGAGCCTCATTATCAGCCGCATCTTTCTCTTTTTCTTTATTCTTTCCTCTGTTCTTAGTCTGATATTCTTGGTTTAACTTTGTCTATAGTATGTATTGAAGCTTATCATCTACTAGTCCTCGGCCTCAGTCCGTTGGAGATATCATCGGGCGTTTTGAAACCTCCACATCGGAACCGTCGCTTCCGATGTGGGTCACACTACATCTAAGCTTTAACGCCGTCATCGGAACTTGAACTGGGCTGAAACAACGAGACTAAAAACTCAAGCTTCACGCCAACGTCATTGCTACACTGACCCCTGTTCACTTGTTGGTAATCATCCTGGTGATTGCTGTTTAAAGTACCATGTTGTTTATTGATGCTATCAACCGATAATGCAATCTCTGATCTCTCCGGAACATCGCCGAATGTCTCTCTCTTTCTCTGACATACTCACCAGTTCTCCCTCAACAGAGTTCCACATCTACCCTCGCAATACCGTTCAGCTCATCCATCAGCTCTATACTGACCATACGTCTGCTGTCCTCACCTGGGATCCTGGTAGCAAATCTGTGAAACCGCTCGGCCGGCGGTATTAGAGTAGTCGCATCCGTTTTCATCTTCAGGGCCATCTCTTCACTCGTTAAACATTTAAAAGAAACGTCGGGCGCTGCTACCGCCTGATCCACTTCTGTCATAATGTAGTCGCCCTTAGAATCGACCTGTCTTAAACTCCCATCAGCCTGCACAACTGTACGATGAGGTGTGTCCTCCAGTCCGGGACGCAAGGCCCATGCTCGAGCCCACCCCTGCGCACTGAACGCCCAAAGAATCATATCAGGTCCCGTATCCAGGGCAAGCTCCACCAAACTACGACAGAGAGCTACGGGCTGCCCTTGAATTTCGACTGGACATACTGTCACTTCTGCGAAGTGATCACCTCGAGAGTCAAAGTGACTGCAACTTCCCTTGGGCCGCGAATTCATCTCATCCAACGAGTTGCCCTCTTTCTCATGTTGGGTGGCATTCATGCAATGCTGACGGCATCGACCGCGAGATATGACGGTGAACACATCGGGCGGGATCGCGTAAAGAACAATCATCTGCTTGTCTGTATCTGAAGACGTTGTTGAGGGATCGAGATTAAAGGGTCTGGTGCTGGTGTCCTCTCTTAGGCTATTATCTCCACTATCAACCAAAAATGTTGCCATGACACAGACCCGAAGTCTCGTGTCTAACCCAGCCGTGTACAACACGGGCAGCGTCGACGACATATTCATGGGAGGACGAAATTGGGCCTTGCAAATTAAGCGATTCAATGACCCTGCTGGTGCATCAGAGCCCAGTGAAAGGATCCCCGTTCTGGGATCCGTGTACAAAACGTGGTACCCATCACTCAGCCGAACAGCTCTGTAGTGTTCTTTGATGCTGCTGGTGGATATGCCCTGGCTCTGGCTTCTAGCGTGGCTCTGCTGCTGTTGGTCATTATCGTCTCGTGATTCCGCAAATAAACGTTGGAACGGTCGATCGTACGCTGTGACGTCCCCACCCACAGGATCCATCGCCGTTACCCCTGTGCCGTTCCAAAAAAAAACAAAAAAAAAGCCGTTGGGTTTACTCCCGGAATGTTGAAGACGTTCCCAACTGGACCGAATAGATTACCGAGTGTCGCCGGAAGGATGATGAGTCGAAGCGCCTCAGCCGCATACACCCTGTCCGAGCATATGCCTAGCGAACCCAATGCCGATGGCCCATCCAAGAGTCAGGCAACTGGGATAAGAGCAAGTGTCGACGATGTGTAGAGAGTGTATATGTGTAGGTATAAAGCGAATGTTGGTGCCGTATACGGTCGTTAATGAATGGGTTGAAGAAAACGATGATGATATTGCAGAAGAAGAAAGAGAAAGAGAATTGCTGCTACATTGTCGGCCATGGCATAAAAGGATATCACGGCGTCGAAAAGGGGAAGGACCAGGCCACAACCACTCTTTCTTGAATTAACACTGAGTAACATCAACTCTTAATTACCATCTGAGCCTAATGCAGCTACTAATCTCTCCCAGCCAGATGCTGACTAACTCTTGCGATGAACGAACATAACAATACTCAAACTTCAGACCCGAGCAAGCACCGAAATCATGCACACCACCATCAAATCAGGTCATTAAACAATACTTCCTCCATTGTCCTGCCAGACGTTTTCGTCTCCTATACCGAGCGTGCTATCAACACCCTGCAGGATAGGTCGCTCGCTCTCCTCTGTTGTTTGCGTACCATCCGTTGGGATTGGTGGAGGTGGCTCATCGTAGATCCACGGCTGTGGAAGCCTACACAGATGTCAGTTGATGTTATACAGAGCAAGCCAGGTGTAACTTACGGTGCGACGAGGCTGGGATTGACAAATTGCAATCCCTTCTCCTTATACTCGTCGAGGGTGCTTCCACGGCGCAGAATGGCCTGGGAAGGCCGAGGGCGGTCCTCGTCCTCAAAAGCGTCGTCCAATGCAGCTGCATCATCTGAGTCCTGATCTGCTCTAACAGCGCGTAGGGCAATGTATCTAGTCAGAGGTTCAAATCGTTTCTTGATATAATAGCTGTACCAGATGGAGAACGGAATCAACGGCAGGATGCAGACCGACTGGATGAATGCATGCTTCAAGGCGATCCGGCCCACCATGACAACCTCGAATATAAGCAATCCGACGATGATGCGGTAGCATATTATCCTCCACGCACCACCAGTAGCATGTTGAGGCTGATCCATTGCATAGAGTACCATGTACTTGAAGGCGAAATAGCCCAGACAGAAGTAAATGGTGCCAACGATAAGGATAACGAACCCATCATTCATGACGCTGTAGATGAGGCACAGGTTGAATACGAGTAGAGAAGTAGGCAGGAAAAAGCCGTACTGGAAGACCGGGGGCTTCTTGAGCTCGAGGGCATCGCGTGGTGTTTTGGATAGCCAGCGAAGGATCGGGTAGAGGAACACACTACCGGCCTCGAGAATTCGGAAGGGCATCAGGCCGATACCCTGCAGCATGATGAAGCAGGTATAGAAGACCGAGAGTTTCTCTACATCCTTAGCAATCTCGATCGGTAGTTGGCTTGTGTCCTTGGCCATCTCCTGCAGCTTGAGCCAGAAGCTGATGCCTGTCGATGAGACTGCGAAGACAAAGAAGGTATTGAAAAAAGTGAAGAAGTAGTTCTTAGAAATGACAGAAAGCTCCACGTCACCCTGTGAAATCATTCCCTGGTGGTTGGAGAGAAAGTCGTACAGATATGGGACAGAAACGTTAATGAGCGACACAGCCAAGGCAGGCAAACCGTTTTGGACCAACGAGAATATGATGGCGTGCTCCTGTAGCCACTCGCCGACGTTGGGAAAATACTTATTGATCATGCAGAAACTCAACAATGATGCAAAGCCAATAGTAGGGAAGACGAATAGCAGGGTAAGAACCGTGATACCCAGACTCACAGCCCAAGATTTGAGACGACGAATGCCACGGGGCGAGTATGTGTTTCTCCAGACAAGATCTGAGGGGGCTGGTGTTGGCTTAGTCAAGAGACGGCCTGGTCTGGGGTCGATTCGTGCCTGGATAGCCATCTGGCACGAGGCAACTGAGTCCATTGTAATAATCGCCATGTCTGTGGGTGTGTAGGACTTCTTGCGAGCCTCGGTGACTTCAGCATCCAGTCTCCTAAGTCTTTCCTCGTAGTAATCAATAGCATCCACGTTGCGGGATCGCAAGCCGAGGGCACCGTAGCGTATGTTGACCTTGGGCCTGCCCTCGTCTCCAGAGTCCCATGGCTCTTGTTGAGAGTCCAGTAGTCGTCCGTTTTCTCCAGTTTGCTCGTCATCTTCTTGATATTGAGACACTCCATTGCCACGCCTCCTTCGAGATCCATTATCCTTTCTCTTTTGGCGCTGGTGTTTTAGATATGTGGCCCAGGCGCCCTCAAGGCGTCGTAGCGTAGCGTCTCTCAACTCAACAAAGTCGTCAAGTTTCTTCCAGTCTCGACAGATCATCACCTTCTCGACTGTGCCAATGCCAAGTTTTTCGATAAGACCCTTGATCTCTTCTTCTGATCTCAAATCCTCGGGAATACCCGTAAGTCGAAATGTCCTGTCCGTGACAGTAGATTGTGATCCGAGATAGTCCTGGCGGAATTTGATGACGCGAAAGGTCTCTTTGTTGAGATAGTAGATTGTCAACCCGACAAAAAAGTACGTGAATACTACATAGGACCACAACCATCCCAGTTCGTAGCTCCGGTCCTCGTCACCCTTTTTCTTAAGGATGTAGATGAAGCTTGCTTCTGAGAACACATGCTGGCCTTGTCCATAAAACGCACTCAGGTGAACTGATGTACTGTTGTCTGTGCCGTTTTTTGTGCCGTTATGGTGTCCTATACCTTGTCCGTCTTCTTTGTAGGCCTCGTTGATCGGCCATAGGATAATAGTCGCAAAGAAAGCCATGACAGAAAAAAGTCGGATCGCCATTTTGAAAAAGCTCAGAAACTATAGCCCATTAACGATTGATACAACATTGTGCAGGTTTTTGGGCGTACCACAAAGGCGTCAAGTCCAGCAGAAGCCAAGACCTGTTCTTCGGTAATTTTGTACAGTGTCGGGATCCATCCAAACGTGGAGTTGGGGAGAGCAGGAAGACCAAGCTGGTGATCGAGGCGCCGTTTGCGCGCAGCGTAAAGGGCAGGCCATCGTGGGCGAAGGAACTGAAGATGTATTAGCTTGGGACCTTTTGGCTTGACTTTGGTATGTAGAAGGACGCCAGTATGGTCGTGCAAATGACAAACGTACACAGAAGAGGAAGAAGGCCGAAACGCCAATCACCAAAGACAACGAGAGCTGGACCTCCAAACTCTTTCCGGTGTCGGGCTCAAGGGCCGTTTCGTTCCAGCATGATTTCGAATCGTTATTCGCCTTCAACATCGCGAGAGACAATAATGATCACTCGCAGCGGCAGATGCTGGCAGTTGATGCTCAGGGATGCAAGGCTGAGGCGATTCAGGTTGAAGTTGTGGCGCCTAACGAGCAAGAACCGATGACGTACGGAGACGGTGAAGGAGGACCCACACGAGTCAGCCACAACTAGCCTCTTTGCTGAGTCATACACTACCTAGCTACCTACCCTAGGGCGCCTTTGAATTAATACACAGTACCTATGTTGTTTCTTCACGCCATATTATGTATAAAATTAGTACCTAGTACTTTTGATCGCTCTTTAGGTAGTATATAATTTAAAATACAGTAATTTATTATTTTAGAATTCTACTAACTTAAACCGTTACCTTATACCATAACACCAAGAAAAAGACATTGAAAATATACTTTTAGAAAGCGCGTTTTTGCAACCACCTTGGACCTTCTCCTATCAGAGAAGATTTCACACATGGTCTCTGTACCGTGATATGAAGAAACAGCATACCTACCTAGGTAGGTAGTGATTGAAAGGGTATCCATTATCTTATGCGAGGATTTGACTCTGTCGCTGGCCACAAACCACAAAGCGTAGGATCAACCATACAAGCCCCAAAGTCGTCGCCATGGTTAAACCAGTCTTTGTGCGCATCGTAGAAAGATTTAGGTATGGCCCGAGGAACAGGTGCCTCGATAGCCCCAGGGTGAGATTGTAGCTTGCCATTTTGGTCCGCAGTAAAATGCTCACCCAGCGCGTCCGGGGCTTCAGTGAGTGGTGCACGACGTATGTTCACCAACGACTGACTTTGGGGATGGAGTCGTGAATCAGGGAAGAAGACCTATGCACGTTGTCGGACTAATTCCCGCCTCTCTTCCGCCCAAAGAGAAGGATCTCCATACTGTAAACAAGTCTCCAACCATAATTCCGGAACAGGTTCGTCTCTCTTCCAAAGTCTGGCTTCGGGTCTTATGTGGACCTCGTTATAGTCGCAACGATACTTAACGCTTCTGGTAAAATCCCGGATGATTTGGAGGGAAGCCTGATGTTGCGATTTGTCTCTGGTGCCGCGCAAAAGTCCTGTGATGAACGAAAGGCCAAAGTTTGGTAGATCTGACACGATTTGCATGGGAATATACGCTTCCAAGCTGAAATACTTTTTCCAGCGTAGCGAATCAAACGTCATGTGGACATATTGCGTGAGTCCCGGTCTTGGTGGATGTTGGGAAGAACTTGAAGCCGTGACCAGATCTGGCAGCTCAGCACCGTTCCATTCAGCGAAGAAAGCCTCATACAGACTCGAAACGTATGTTTGAACACACCTGATGGCTTCATCCTCATATGGATGAAACCTTCGGCCTCTTCGTTGGTTCAGCTGAGGGGGTGGCATATACTCAGGATGGATCATCGCTTTATGAAGGCGAATCTCGCTCATCAACTCATGCCTCAAGAAAGCCCAGAAAAGAAATTTCCGCCCTGAGGTATTCAGAAGACCAAGGCTAAACTCCCCTTCAAGCCTTTGTTTTCCGAAGAAACTCACTTCGTGCTCGAGGGAGGGAAGACCGCAGTATGCGCGCGGGAGGAAATATGAAGTTGCCTTCCTCAGGTAGTCTTGAATGTACCCCAGTGTATTTTGGTGAAGCGTATACAAGGCTTGGATGAACGTCTGCTCCTCCATATCCACGAAAGGATCAACAATCTCCTGCACTGTCCAGTGGTTCATCAGTCTCCTAACAAATTCCCTCGCGAAAGCTGGATCATAACCATCTGATCTGAGACCACGGAGTCTAATGATGGCTAATGCATCTTGAAGCATTTCGACATCCCAATCGACATTGATAAGCTCTCGGGTGAGCTTGTTCTTGAAAAAGGTGCATCTGGATCTCGACGATACATAGTCGTCGGGGCCATTCTCGAGGCTAGGCGTGCTGTTCACTGAAACATCAGAGTCACCGTTTTCGGGACTCCTTTTCCTCCTAGAAAGAGGAAATGGTATAATATGAGAGCCATCCATTGTGTTCATCGTGGATGCGGACTTTTATGAGGCCAGTTCGTTGGGTTTGTATGTTAGCAGTCGATGAAGGTTCCAGTAGCAAGTTTGAACAAGTTGGAAAGAATCTGGCTAGCTGAAATATATGAAAGAAAGTCTTTATATACCAATATTTGAGGGCATTTATTAATTGAGTCATCTTATAAGTAGGTTCGATGCGCACAATGAGAGAAGCTTAACGGTGATGTGTCTCACATCATATTTCAACAACGTTAACAGAGCAATCAAAGTTCCCGTCTGGATCTTCTAACGGTACCTCCTTTATTTTTCATACAGATCATGTTTACTGTATTACTGTGTATGGGCCTTGATGTGTTATACAAGAAGGAAACCAACCAGGGGATTGCTGTGCTGATCTGACCCCGGTACTAGGGAATATGACTTTGAAGCATTTCGTACTTCAAGGCTTTGGAAGCCCTCAAACTGAGAGACCTGTCTCTTATTACTATAATAGCTAGTTCCTAATTGTTCTCATCTCTGTATCAAGCCATGGTCCGCAACGCAGTGTAAGTGCGCGTCCGTAAGCGTTGCCATTTTCGCCCAATCAAAGTTGAGTGAATTTCTCAAAACAGAAAACACTGGCAATGCTAAGGTTTGTTTGAATAAGGTTAGGTTTGTTAAAATTCGATAAAAGAGCACAATGAAGTGTATTTTACATTCCGTGATGAGGACCGAAAGGTTGTTGTTTTGCATTTTCTGTCTTACTTTTGAACCTCCAAGGGCGTCTTCCAGCCCTTTCTTAGTCTATGAAAAAGAGGCTGTAAGATAGAAAAAAAGGAGGGAAAGATTGTTTAAAGGCAGGTGTGCCGAGACGAATGGTTTTATCATCATCCTTATAAACTATGCTTACTTCATTATACTGTTAGGTACTGCACGTGTCTGAACTGCCGGCTTGTTTCGATGAGCCAGAAAAAGAATTCTTTACTCTTCAACTGTCTCCTTCAAATGATGATCTGTAGAGCGACTAGAGTTAAATTGATTTTTGGAACAATGTGTGGGGATGTATTTTGGCTGCTCAAATAGAGAAAGGTCAGGATCCAGATGCCACCTTTCCTCGGTAGAATTAGTCAAACTTTTAACCTATGACTACCTACGTATTGAACGAGAATTTTCTTAAGTATTTGCCTCTGAATCAACGGCCCGAAGAGTTCCGATCGGCTTGCACTGACAATGGATAGGTAGGGATGTGGCATTGGGCTGTTAAACATACCCCCTCGCCCCTGTTCTCCGTTGGCATATCTATTCGGCCGAGTATGTCCTGGATCAAGACTTGAACGATCTCGCAAGTACTTCATTACTATTGTGAAATGTTTACATACAAGGACTATCTTGAACGGAATCTCATGGTATTCTGAATTTCATATTGTGCTACTCGATATTACTATATCCACTTCAGACTCATGATGACCTTATGTTCTTCCCACCGAAACACCTCGCCGGCTTCACTTCAACAACAAAGGACGCTACGAACGAAGCCTCTCTTGTGCAATCAAGCGTGTGTCCTCGCTGAAATTTCAAGACCGTGAACCAAGATATGTTGAATCGACAAGTTTGATAGTGAACTGATTAATGATTTGTTAAGTAATAATGCGTTACTAAACGTGATAATTCAATATCAAGATACTATTAGAAATCCAGAGAGCTTCTATGGAGGCACATGCGTAGCTGTTGATCTAAGACTCTAGTGATGCGATTGCCTTCAAGGTCAGTCGAAAGTCGTACTTCGGATTCAGGTAAAACAATACTTGCTCTATATAACAGATGTCCAGAAAATGTAACTGAGAAAACAACTTACGCATGAAGCTCGAAACTAAGACGCCGCCGCATAAATCAATGCTTTCTTATCAATCAAGATTATCAGTATTCAATATTCATCTCCGAGAAAGGACTGCATTTTTTGCCGTTGCCAAGATTAGGTAGGATTGGCCCCCCACGCCTGCTCGAACCATCTTTTAAAAGGCGACCCATCATATCAACAAGCGATCCATTCCGAGGCAAGAGTACGTATACGAAAGGCAAGAGCATTGGCTGAACGATTCCTGTCTTAAAGCAGAGGTTTCCACTACGAGAGAACCATTCTTCTTCAACCTCTTTGCTTGTCTCTATCGGCGAACTCCGTTTTCATTCCTTCTTGGCCTCATGGCAGCATCTTGAGCTAGCGAGGAAGTGCAGTAAGACGATGTGGGACTGGCCCTCAGCTGCCCAGGATTATCTTGATCTCTCCACCAGCTTCATGTTTTGTTGTCCACCGGAAACAACGCGCTTTTGCCTACCAACGTTCGTTCGCGATGAGGTAAGAAGCGTTATTTGAAGAATATCCCAGATCACATTTCTTAGCAGACACCGAACAAGAGCTACGCTGTCAACAAGCAATCAATCATGTAGAGCAGATAGCACAACGAGGATATCCATGGGACAAGGGTTGGCTAAGTGACACAGAGGACTCTCATCAACCAACAACAAGAAACCTTATTTTGAAAGATCTTATCTTATCTCAGATGATCAGTCGTTGGAGGCTAAAAAAGAGCCGCCAGGGCTGAAGCGCCTCACCTTAAACCCACCGTGGCTTCAAGATGGCAAGGAAAGCTCTTCTAGTTCGCCGCCAACACGATCAAAGAGGCCATCCTCGGGTCCGAATGTGAACAGACACCTGACAAGCTGGGTCTTGCGACATTTGCCAAGCGGACCGGCCATGGACCAGGGCATACCAGGGTCAGGCATATATGCAGCTAAATCACGACTTCAAGAACCACAGGTTCGGTCACTCGAGGGCCATTAAATTGCCGGCTCGTGCTCAAAAGCATCTATGTCTATATCAACCTTACTTGAAGAACGGATTGTGAGAATTCAGCCGACGTCAACAGCCATAAATGCAACATGCTTGGATCCCTGTTTCGACCTCCACTAAAACCTCCTTTGTCGGCTTATCTGATCATCAGATAAAGGAAACTATGGCGAGCATCCCTGAATCGCAAAGAGCCTCTGCAGCAACTAGAGCTCGGTATTAGACCAGTTGCGGAAGTGATCATCTGGCACTGGTGAATCCTTCGAAATGCTCCCAATGAGAATGCAGAGTTATTCCCTGACGCTAGAGTTCTGTCCGATGCTCAAGGATACTCATCCGTCTTACCACAGAAACTCCACCTCAAATCATCCACTGTAGTACAGGAACCATGAATTCATGGCCCTTCCTGGCGCTTCTCTGCGAACTTTTTCTCTGCAAGTGAGCTTGGCATTAGTCCGACTTCCGGAACAAGCCACTGACATCTCATTCAAGGCAGGCTCAATAGCAAAACTAATCCTTACGGATCTAGAAGATGGCCAGTCCGGCTCATTATCTTGCCACTCTTGAAGGAAGAGAAGAGATGGGTCTCGCGAATATTCTGGAGAATGCAACGCTGTCTATAAATCCGCGGTGTTTGGCACACTCCTAGGTTGCAGTTCGTCTCTCCACGCCAGCTTTTTAAGTACTGAGTACCCTAGCCAAGTGTAACCCACTCAGTGGTGCCTCTTTACTCTTCTTTACGACTCTATTTCACGATTTTTGATAGCCTCTAGAGCTTGAAAGCTTGAGACACCAAGGAATGGCTACCCCAACCAGCCCGGCTCAAGCCCAGGGCGACTTCGAGAAGCAGATCCAGCCTGAGAGCCATGTCATCAACGATTTCCCTGACAAGGAAAAGGACCACGACTCTGACGACAGCTCTGAGATCAAGCAGGATGGTGTCAAGCGTGTTGAAGCCATCACCAAGGTCTGGTCTCCTGGTATGATGTGGGCTGTCTTCATCTTGTATGTTGTCCGCGATGTCCTAACTTACAAGCCAGCAAGAACCAGCTAACCTGAACATAGCCTCTACTTGGTCAACTTCGTTGATACTCTCCTTCAGGCTGTTCACTCCAGCTTGGTGCCATATGTCACATCTTCGTTCAGCCAGCACGGTCTGCTTGCCATCACTAGTGTTTTCGGATCCATTATTGCTGGTGTCAGCAAGCTCGCCATCGCCAAAATCATCGATATCCGCGGCCGCAACGAAGGTTTCCTACTTATGATTCTTATCATTATCATTGGAATGATTATGAAGGCCTGCTGCCAGAACGTCGAGACCTACGCTGCTGGCCACACCTTCTATTGGGTTGGTCACGTTGGCCTCAGCTACATCATCGATGTCGTCCTCTCCGACATGACATCTCTCCGCAACCGTATGATCATGTTTGGTCTTTACATGAGTCCACGACTTGCTTCGACTTTCGGTGGCCCCAAGATCGCCGAGTTGTTCTTCAAGCACTCGACCTACCGTTGGGCCTTCGGGTCTTTCTGTATCATCCTTGTCTTCTTCTCCATCCCTGTATCTGCCATTTTCATGTACCATGAGATCCAGGCTAAGAAGCTTGGATATCTGCCCGAGAAGAGTAAGCGAAGTATCTGGGATTCTACCAAGTTCTACTTCGTCGAGTTCGATGTGGTCGGCATGGTCCTCACCATTGCCGGCTTCTCCCTGATCCTGACTCCCCTCAACATTGCCACCCGTGCTCCCGATGGCTGGAAGACTGACTATATCATTGCGATGCTTGTTGTCGGTGTTGTCTGTCTTGCTGGATTTGCCGCCTGGGAGAAGTGGTATGCCAAGGTCCCCTATGTGCCCTTCAAGTTCCTCAAGGACCGAACCATTCTGGGTGCTTGCCTTCTCAGCGCTTTTCTCAACATGTCTATCTTCGCCTGGGATACATATTACAACTCGTATCTTCAGGTTGTTCACGGCCTCACCATCGCCACTGCTGGCTACACTCTCAACGCATTTTCTATTACTTCGACAATTCTAGCACCCTTCATCGGACTGTGAGTTTTACTATCTTGCCGATTTATTCTAATCGTTTTGCTGACACAACATCTAGCTTCCTCCGCTGGTACGGGCGATACTACTGGCCTGCCGTCTTCGGTATCCCTTGGTGTATTCTTGGCACTGCTCTCCTCATTCACTTCCGACAGCCTGGCAATGGCATTGGCTACCTCGTCATGTGTCAGGTCTTCCATGGTGTTTGTGGTGGTCTCTGGGCCATGACCGGACCTCTCGCCATCATGACCCAGGTCACCCACCAGGAGATTGCCGTTGTGCTTGCTCTTTACTCCATGTTTGGCTCCATCGGCCAGGCCATCGGTTTTGGTATTTCTGGCGCCCTTTGGACCAACGACCTACCAAGGGAGATGTACAATGCTCTTCCTGAGGATGCCAAGAACCAAACGGCTGCTCTCTATGGCGATATGAAGCTTCAGATGCATGACCCCATCGGCACTCCTATCCGAGATGCCGTCGTTTACGCCTATGGAGTTGTTCAGAGAGAGATGGTCATTGCTGGTTGCGCTTTCTTGCCCCTGATCTGCATCTGCGTTCTTGTTTGGCGCAACAAGCCTATCGACAGGCAGCAGACCAAGGGCAATGTCTTCTAAGCTGTGATATGATTCTCAGTCGCGCAGAATAGGAGACGTTGACGTCTTAACGGTCACGATCGACGACCAAGAAACAAAAGCAATATTTTTTAGATACCATCTCTCGCTTATGAATTAGATTATAATTTTTTTGTATCTCTCATGACCAACTAAAGTTCAAATTTAGACTCTGTGATGCGAAGTGTTTAAGTCCCAAGAGCAATAACTTACTTTGACATGCATCCAGAAACAGGAGTCCAACAGGATTTACTGTTGATGACCGTGACATCTTCGCATCCAATCAATATACGATCGGTTTCTCGGCACTATTGTTTCAAGAGCCTGATATTGAAGCAAGCTAATGTTGTGCGTCAGTGAGGAAGCGATGGATATCACGAGAACACTATTGGTATATCTCGAGTGGGTAAGCTCATGCATTAGTAGACGGATATCGACACCGATTCATGCCGATACGTATATTAGGGAGAGGATACCCGCATCCTACTTTCACCTCGTGAGTTTGCTATTGCATTTGCCGTCCCATTTGCTGTGCTTATAGGCTCACATGCCACTGGGGTAACACACAAAGCAATAGCGCAGCTGAAACAATTTTGGGATCCCGCGTGGCTCTGAGCCTCTCTTTGCTACTATACAAACATTCAACAAAAAATGGTTGACGATTTCCAACTGATCAATCTGCAATCACCCGCGCTCACAAGATCAATGACTGCTTCGCTTTGTGAAACGCATTGCGTAAGCTGAGGGAGATGCACCAATCTAATTTCTCATTGGTTGGCTGTGAATGATTGGAAATCAGGGTCGAATGGGCATTGTGCATTCAGACGACGGATAGCCGCATGTGAATCAGTCAGTGGGATCTCGAATCTTGGCATAGACGTCGGATATGCCGTCTGATATTGCGTCCAATATAATTCTAGTCTCATGCATTGTGCCCACAATGGATGGCAGAGATTGTCGTGGGATTGACTGCGGTCATGGAGCAACAAAGACCTCAAATTAAGATCGCATCGACATGGACCACGGCGTTATCCTCAAGAGCTTGCTGGAATATAGTCCAACTAACAGCTTGCGGATGAGCAGATAGCTTCAAATCTACTAGACCTGGATATATCAAGTTGATGGCAACGAGGTATGGCTTCTCGGTTTCAACAGTTGCATACTATTACCCCCTCCTTAACTACATTAAGCTATCAGAAAAGATGAGCAAGAGTATATTATCACGAAGCAATCATTCTGTCCGCAACTAGGTGCACCTGCAGTAGCGTGCGTGGACATCAGATTGCCCCCTAAGCTTACGATTGCTAGATGAATCACCGACGATTTATCTTCAACCCTGATCCTAGAGGTTCCTAATGTAACTAGTGACCATACTTTGCGGTCTGGCAATGAGCCAACAAACAGAGTATGAAGTTGTCTACTTTACCGCTAGAGTTATGGGAGGTCATGCTTGAGTTTTATGAGAAGAGCCGCATCGTTTGCCCAGCAAACGAGTAAAAGCCACTTGTTCTCCGAGCTATAAAGCCTAGAGAGTCCTCCCTTCTGATATGAATATCTTCAAGTTCATCAGACACTAGTCTACGGAGGGATTTGCAATACACCTTTCAACTCCAAGTTTTGTGATAAATTACCTCATTATCAAGAATCATCTCTACATGGAAACTGCCTATCACCATGCCTGATAAAGAGAAGCCTAAGCCTGGATCTGGATCTGGGAAGAAAGGGGGAGCTTCAAAGCCGAACAATGGTGAGCCATCTAGTGAGATTCCATCTGCGCAGAATCCACAGTCAGGCGCTCATACATCATCAACACCAGGTGAAGAAGGCAAGAGTCCTATGCAGATAAAATATGAGAAAGAGAGTCGACGTATTGGACCCTGGAATTCTGAGGGCCTAGCCGATCGCCAACAGGAGGAGGAGCCCAGTGACGAGTTCCCAGATGACTTATCTCAAGAACTCGATGATCTGCGAAAGGGGAACAATTCAGACAGCAAAGACAAAGGCAAGGATAAAGGCAAAGGCAAAGATAAAGACGACAAGAAATGATCTGCACAGCGATCACAGATCAGGCGAGAAGTCATGATGAAGCCAAGTTGGAGACCAAGATCAACTGGAGCTCTGGGTAGTGACGATTAACGTCTCGTGGTGCCGTATTTTACTCTGGGTCACTTGTCAGAGAAGGATGGAGATATTTGAGGGGAATTGAAATTGAACGCCAAGGATAGCAGACAGTGGATCAAGATATTAATCCGAGACATTTGTTTTACATTTTTCATCCACTTTGACTTGTTACAATGTAAAAGTCCCCTTTTGCCAAGAAATATCTGCCTAAGGGAAATTCCAGGCTCTTTACTATGTACTCAGGTGAGGTAGAGAGCTCAGATAGCATTTAGAGAGATGTCCTGAACGACACCGGTCATGGGATCACTCATTATGAGTCTGGAATACTCAAGAATGGGATTTTAGTTTTAGACATGAGCTTAAACTCTTATTCCCCATAGGGAAATGGTTTTAAATGGCCAAGTCCAGGGGTCAACTTAAATAAGGCGTTATCAACGGCAATGGCATGCTCAGAAATGAGGTTGGAAGATGGTTCAGTGTAGGCGATATCTTGGCAACGCGTTGGTGTGTAAGATGAACTCAATGTGACGGTTCAAATACGGCAAAGCTAACAGAATAGAGGAGAAGGCTTGTAAAACAGGCGGGAGCTAATTCTGACAGCGATATCATATTTTGCCAGTTAATAATAAATACCCAAGCTCCCAAAATTGATAGTTGATCCGTGTGTTATAGAATCCAGTCGTCGTTAAGGTTGTCAATAAGTCAGGCATTAATCGTCGAGCACCCAAGGCCTATTACCATAGTCGTAGTCGAAGTCGAGCGAGGCTTAGATGAAATTTCTCGTATTTGAGGGCATTTAAAGTTGTATTACTGTACCATATCATGAGGATGGTGTTGAGAGGTAAGGGACAGTGAGTAAGCATGCATAGTTACTCCGTACCAAAGTCAAAGTCTCAAAGTTACAGTGCAGTGCCGCTGTAAAAAGTAAAATAATGGTGAGGTGTTGTTCCTGGCAGGGGATAACCCTCTAGAACACAATTGACCTGCCGTTTCTGTTAAATCTCTAATTATCAATTGAAGTTCTTTGTTGAGCATGACAAGAATAGAGGCGCACGCATCGGAAATTGCAATGACGGAGAAACCCACAATCCAACCAATAGTGACAGGTTTATGAGTGGGGATGGAACTATTTCAGGCACGCAACTCCGCTGACTGGGCCTGGCCTGGGCTCCTTCGGCATCTTTTCTATGCTTCTGCCGCTATGGACAGCAGTTCAAAATACAACCAAAGACGGCTAGATCATGTTGATGATATTGGTGAGTCTGCGAGACGAGACGGTACCTAATGTCGCTGTACGAGGTGGTACGGATACAGCCAGTATAGTTTGACTGGGCCTTAAATAACGATGAGTGATACAACGGACACGACCTGTGGATTCAAAAAGTTGCGCTGAAACTGAGACGCTCTCAGACGGTTCCTGTGTAAGGGACAGGGCCAAGTAAACAAAACAAGACCAGACCAGACAGGAAACACCAGAAACGGAGGACATGAAAGGGGGGGAAGACCATTATTACATGCATGATAACGTTTTTAGGGTGATCTCCTCTGCATGATACCTTCACGGTTCACCTACAGATATGTACCTACCTACGGAGACAGAAATGGTTGTTGTCTTTCTAGGTAGACTTGGCACAAGCCCATCCCATCCAGGCGCCAAGCCCAGGCCATTGGGTTTGACCGCGTGATACATACTTGACAAGGAAGATACATGGGGTCGATGTACCGGCACCATGTTCAGATGCGGCCCGGGCTTCCCGTAGATACATTGAAAACAAGTCTCTACCACTCGTACCTCCACCGATGAACTGGGGCTGAGCGGTTGCTGCCATCCAGTGACAACGCCCAGAGTTGACTTACGCGGCAAGTCAAGTTTGTATTTTTCCCTTCCAAGATTTTACGTAGTACTCTTTTTCTTGAACAAGAAATCAAATCATTCCCCAGAAACTATTTCTTCTTTAGGCGATATTTCATTCCTTGCTATCATCAGGTCATCTCCTCCTAATTCCTCTACTACCAAGTTCGGTAAGACCGCATCTAAAGACGAGACAACAGGGCAGCCTCCACCCGCCAAGATAGGTCCGCTGATAAAACATCCCTGGTCCTGGCCCTGGCCCTGCGCTCCAGCTGGCCTTGTACCTTACCTACAGTAAAGTCGCCCGACTCTGCCGCTTACAGTGAGCAATTGGTCCAGTTTTCCCCCGGCTGCAGGCTGTTGTTCACTGTGAGTTAGGAGTCTGTGACTATCCCACCCACTCTTTTTTCCCACCTCTATCCGCTGCCCAGCCATCTCATCAACATCGATTATCGATTAACAAGTCAAATCGATCCTTCTTTCATCTAACTACCGACGCAAATACTGGGTCGCCTGATCTCACCATTCTATCAAAAGACTACAATCGACAAAGAAAGAACGAGGTTGGCCTTGGCTACTCTTGAAAGTCTCTTCTCAAATTGGTTTGGTGACGACACGACTCTTCAATAGCGCATTGCACAAACGCAAGCCAGCCTTGGCTTTCCGACACACCAAGACACGGCATTTTCACGTTTCTTCTTGTCCTGTCCTGTCTTGTCTCCCTCATATACTGTACACATACAAAGGACACTCCCGCCCCCCGGCTCCACTGAACACAACCTTAATCCTCGTCTTTCGTTACTGTATCTTTTACCCTCACCATCCCGTCGCTCGTTTTCTCCCTTCGGCTCGACCTCGACCTCTACCTCTACATCGCCGGCTCTGGGTTAAACTGACCTTTATTCATCGTCAAAATGGGTGCGTCATCCGAATCCTGATCCTTCGCTGATCCCAGTCGCCTTACCGAATCCCCTCATACTAACATAAGATGTCTACAGCCCAACAAGGAGGAGGTGATGCCCCCATCACCACCATCGTTCCCTTCAACAACCAGAAAGTCCTCCCCGCTTGCGCTGCCGCCTGCGGTCCCCTCTACGATGCCAACGGTGCCTGTGTTCCTCCCCAAGTAGCCGCTGATGCCGGCCCAACCGCCTACACCCAATGTTTCTGTCTCGACCAGCGAGTTGCCGCCTTCTCGACCGCTACCGCAGGCGTTTGCGACACAGCTTGTACCGATGATCCCCAGGGCCTTTCGTCAATCGCTGGCTGGTTCCGCAGCATGTGCAGCGTGACGGCAAAAGCAGGAGGAACGACGAAAAAGACTGCCCAGGGCTCTACGACCCTAACAGGTGATGATGCTTCATCAACATCTGGTAGCAGGGCTGGAGCCAACGACGGCGGTGGTGACTGGTATGTTGATGGCTTGTCCACGGAAGCCTCATGAACCAATCTAACTTGATTTAGGATTTCCAACCATTGGCAGTGGGTTATTATGATTGTTGTTCTTGTTGTCGGTATCGCCGCCATCTGGATTGGCGCCTGTATCTGGCGTCGCCGTTATCTGCGCAAGAAGGATCGCCAGACCTCCCTTGGCCAGAAGCACTCTGGATCCGCCAATCGACCATCCTGGGGCCCCGGCATGGAGGCCTCCGAGTCCGGAGGTCTTCCCTACGACAACGGCTACGACGATTCGAACCGAAACTCTCACGGCCTGATGCTGCCGGGTGCCGCCGCCGGCGCTCCTGTCGAGGAGGAGCCCAAGGAGAAGAAGCGATGGATCGTCCGCGACCGAACATGATACCCATGCTCGATCTTGTTAACGCCAGTTCCGATCTCATTACGATTCTCCTTACCATGTCCGAGTTCAAAAGCACTTCGACATTCTGTCCTGTCCGTCTTACGATATAAACCGTGCATTTATCCATTTAAACGGCCTTACTCTGTTCGATATTATCGACTACCTATGATTTTAGTTGGGGAGAGGGGGTTATACCGGCACTTAAAGAGGAGGAAAACAAACGCGTATGGCGACAACTCATGGATACATGCAGGACCTTGGTTGAAAGATACCATCTGCAACATTTCCTATGACTCAGCAACCACCCGTTTATTTGGCTACCACTTGTGCTGTCACCCCGTGGCGTTCTTGTTCATATTTCAGGTATATTCTGGCGTTGGGAGGAAGAGGAGGGTAGGCATATCCTCCTGATTTGTTGTCTCTGTTTCTGTTTTGGGTGGCTGTTACCACGGGGCTATCTATCCTTGCATGCATTCCCATGCGTGGACAGAATGTTACGTTGGCGCTATCGCGATGAGGAGAAAAACGAAGCACTTATTTGTTTTATCTAGACCAGAACAGAAATCCTCTCTGGTTAGTTATTTGGCCTATTTATTCACTGCGGCTTCCTGGGCATGAGAAGAGGCACAGAGTCTGTCCTTGATACAGCATTACAATTTCATCACATGCGAAATCTTCAACTCGCAATTACTGCTTCTTTGTCCGATATATTGTGATCCAGCTTTGACGAACTGTTTCTCTCATTATACAGCGGTAACGTCGAACGATCAACTCTTAACACCTACAACCTAATCAGTACTGCACAAATTCACACTACAAGTTTGAGGCTTAAGGAGCCATGATCGTAACGCTTAAAGATGTTTGTTATTAACCTAATCAGGAGAATGCTTATAGTAGTAGTTCATGCGTGGCATTGTATGTTTGATTCAAGTCCATGCCCAAGTCTCAGGTCTCATCATCCTTCTATTATACGTCCTTACGCTCCGTTCTGCTCTTCCGTAGCATCCATGTACAAGTCGATCAGACATCCTGCCGACCAAGCTTGTGTGGGACTCTGTACTGAGGTTAGCATGCGAGTCAATCAGGTCGCTTTTATAGACAATCGACTTACCGAATCGGCGCAGTATTCGCCGTTCTTTTGTGTCAACTCTTGGAGACCAGCCCAATGACTCTCCTGGATCATCTTCTTGCACCCGCTAAGTCTTCGGGTAACCTGCTGGAACGCTTCGGTGCGACCCTCGGGGGTTGTTCGCCTCTTCAGATCGAACTTCAGCAGGGCTCGGAGGAAGAATCCTGTAGGCCAGATCCACTCGGGCCCCTGGTGGTAGTTACGGCCCTTGCTTGTCGCAAAATCGTCACTATCTTCACTGTTGACGTAGTAAGGGCGGTAGTTTAGATCCGCGGGATCCAGAGTCGCCATTCCTTGGGGTCCGCGAAGAGCCTCATCGGCGACACATAGAGCATGCATAGCATGATCAGGATCGAACAAAGCCGGGGCAGTGGTCATAGCGATCGCAAAGTTGGGACGCAACTGGTAGTCCTCATACTCCTTACCGGACTTGTAGAGATCCTTGTAGACTCCTCGTCGGTTGACGATCGGGGTGTTGACGTCGTACTTGGAATCGTCCTCAGGTGAAAGGGGGACATAGTAGCAACGCTCGAAGTTGTCCTTGAGCAGACTAGCCCAGCCAGCCAACGAGATGGAACCACCATCAGATTTGTCTACGCCTGCATAGGCGTATTTGCCGTTCCCGTGGAGTCCAGCGAGCCAATCGAGAGTGCTGTACAGCATGCCAGTGATCTCAATAGCAGCACCATCACGAGGAGTTCCAGGGACGCCCTTGGACCCTGCGCGCTCACTCTCGCCCATCTTGTCCATCCATGTACCGCAGTTGAGCTGGTTGCCACCAAAGATGATACCGTTACTCCAGTCAACCTTAATCTCCTGATTGAAACCCTCATCCTTCATTTGGGAATCAATCTGGGGACCGGCATTAGCCTCCCTGTATTTCATTCCTGAGGCATGTCTTTGAAGTGCCTCTTGGATCACATCCTCGATGGTGCTCTCCTTGGAGTATGCCCTCTCATCGTCTGTGGGGAACCAAGTGTCATCATAAGGTAGGAAGCGTCGCTTGACCTTGGCCTTCAGGATATCAAGTCCCTCAGGGGCAAATCGGGTGTAATCCTGGATGCACTGAAGGAAGAACCAGATAGAGTCTCGAGAATTGTATCTGGGTGCGTCCCCACTGCTCAGAAGGTTGGGAATCATGCCATGCTTCAACACACTTGCAAACGCAAGGATATGTTCCTTGGCATCATCAAAGCGGCCAGTGCCGATAAGAAGTCCACGAAGAGCGATGAAAACGTCTCGGCCCCAGCATCTGGCCCATTCAACAGCAAAGTGAGGAAGGCCAGCAGCCAGAGAAGGGACCAACTTGTTAGGCCACAAGGATGCTGACTTGACATATCCAACCTGCTGGACACTGACCATAGCTAAGCTTTGCAAGAACCATTGGCCATCGCGAACGCTGGCGTTCATGAGCTCAAGAGACCTTTCCCAGCTCGCCATGTACGCAGTACGCAGTACAAGACCAAAGTATCGAGGGAGAAGGAAACTGGGGATCTTTCGAATAGCATCGAATCGCTCCTCTAGCCATCTCAAGGGTTGGGCAAGCGCCTCGTTTCCTGGAGTGGCACTGATTCTTTTCAGTCTTGCAATGGTGTAGTCCAATGCCCATTCGCCATCGCGTAGGTTTTGGCACAGAGGGTGAGCCAAATTGTTGTCTTTGATGATGTTCTTGAGGATACTCCACCATCCCTGGAGGCCAGCATAAACAAGCTTTCCGTGTCCAGGAATATCGTATGCACCGTCTCGGCCATCGCTCTCGGCCCGCTCTTCGGCCTCACATCTGTACATCAAGAAGTTGAGGTCAGACAGACTGAGCTCACACCAGGCTGCCTTGGCTCCCGAAGTAACATAGTTGTCCAAACCAGAGGAATGCTCGGCCGCAGGGATCCAGGTCTCAAAGAGAGCGATACTTCCTGGAGGGAACTTGTCGCGCACAGTGATGGTAGTGTCGTCACCGTTGACCTCCATGCGGATGCCGGGCACGTCCTTAACTCGACTAGGCAAGCCACGCAGGTACTTCTTGTCGCCAAGCACTTGTTGCGTCGCCTCCTCACCAGCGTCAACCTCAAGCATCCAGCTGCCCAGATGTCGAGCCTTGGTACCAGTGAGATGAACAGGGCTAAAGTCACCATTGCCATTGCCATAGCCTGGGAAAGCAGTATGCGCAATTAGGAAGTAACCCTTGCGAGATTCAGGGTGTACTCGGTGGACAGTGATATACTGATCCTCGTGGTGAATGTGAGTCTCATCATATTCGTCCTTGCCCATCAAGGTGTGTATCTGGTTAAGCAGCTTCTTGACGCCGCCAATGCCATCCTCGCCGCCTCCAATCTTAATAGGCTTCGATCCAGACGAGGCGGATGTGTAGAGCCGGGTCTCGTTGACGAGGTCAACAAGTTTTGGGTAGATTTCATCGTAGCCCATGACACTTCCAGTAGCACTTGAGCACATGCAGACAAGAGCAGCGTTGGGTAGAGTGTCGCGAGCATCACGCTTTTGCGCTGGTGTCTCGTTATCGTGAGTGCAGTCCATGAATAGGGCATGCACGGGGCTCGGCTTGATAGTTCGAATGATTTCCCTGGAGTGTGCCGCATGCCCATTTGTATCGCCATTCTTGAGCCTGGTTGGACTACTCGATGGAGTGCGGACATCAGACTTTGAAACTTCATCAACCTCAAAGCTTCCAATAGGCCGGCCGCCGTGTTTATGAACCAGTCGGCTTAGCTCGCCCGTGCTCCATGCCTGCATGGCTTCACGGATAAGAGAGCTGAGGCCGAGTCGCTTCACGAAAACGTAGTCCATCTCTTCAGAACCAGTAAACAATTCAGCGACCACATACAAATCAGGTCGTACCCGGCGAGCTTCATCAAGAATGTGCTCAGCAACATGAATGGGAGTAGAGTGGCAGTTGTCGATACGGAGACCGGCAAAGTACTTGGCCAGTGTACGAGCATACTTGGTCATATGCTCCCATAGCCAAGGGTTATCCTTGGGACCCGAACCGTATCGCAACTTGACACAGTCACCCCAGACAATTACCTCTCGGCGAAGGTAGACCTTGGAATCAGGGCCTGCATTGTCGACCAGAGCGTTGCCACCCCAAACCCATCCATTGTTGACCAAGGCCATCTCTTCGGGCTTGAGCTTGGACGTTGTGTCATTGCTGGGGAGTCGAGTAAAGTAAGGCTCAATCAGAGGGTTCTCCTTGTTGATCTCACCCAGCTTGGGGCCGTGATCATCAAGTCGGACATACTTAATTCTGTTGAAGATTTGCTGGAGAATGTCATCCACTTCAGTATCGTACTCTTTGTAGTAATCCACATTGAGAATATCCAAAATCTCACCGATCTTAGCCCTGGCTGCCTTCTCATCAGAAGAACCCAGAGTTGAGGCCAAGAAGCTTGCAGCTACATCAGGCTTGACACGCCTTCGAAAGCGCTCGCCCATGCGATCGGTGCCTGTTAAACCAAACTCCCTGAAAAAGGCAACTTGGTCTTTAATTGGTGCAGATTTAGCACTCTCCAACTTCTTCTCGAAATCTGAAGCGTCTTCTGAGGCGTATTTGCTTCCCTGTGAGAAAGCTTCAACGGCCTCGCTAGCATCCCGATCGACATCGAGCGCATAGTATTCCCATAGTCTTATCTTGGCGAGGACTTCGGTCTTGATCGCATTCATGATGAGTAGTAAATCATCGGTGGACTTGACCTCGGTGGGTAATCCGAGCTTTGCCAGGTTGTCGCTCAACTCTAGGAGTTTTGTGTCAAGCTGATAAGCGGACTCGAGCCATGGTGCTGTGATCAAATTGTAGCCAGCTTCGGGGTGCTCCTCGAGCCATTTGGTGTTATTTGCCGTGTGGTTTAGCACAATGTCAGTCAAGCTCAGCAAAGAATGATTGCGCTCGAGGCTGTCCACCATCTTCTGCACATCCTCCTCGCCTCCTGGGAAACAAGCAGGGTCCCAGCCGAGCTGGTCATACAAACTGTATGGGGAGTTGGACACTCCGCGCACCTGAAGAGGAGTAAAATGGATCATGTTGTAGCCACGATCGCTAATACCGTGGAGATGTCGCTCCCAGTCATTAGGGTATTTGCCCATGAACTTGCTAATAACGGAGAAGATTGACAGGGCAGGCAACGGCAACGGCCGGCCATCAAGCTTGAGCCTGGGCGCAACATCGATGTAGTAAAGAGGGGTCTTCTTGAGACTCTCCTTCTGTTCAGAGCTGTCTTCTAGCTCCTTCTTGAGATCGGGAAGCTCAGCGTAGGTGGTGTAAAAGGCATAGGCACCAGGTTGGTAAATGGGAACGGAGATTTCGAGGGTGCGATTGAAATCGGGTGTAAGTCTGTGATGCGTTCGTGTTAGCTACTCCAACTTGCGCATTCTTGTTGCACAGTTGAAACAGTTCGTGATGCCTCAAAAGTGATCAATTGAACCAAAATGAGAGCCAAAGCTTACTTGAATTCGCGAAAATGATCGCGGCGAAACTCATCACCTTCAGCAGGGATGTTGACCCAAAGGCTGCCATGACGGCAGATGGACGAGGTGCCCTCAATGGCAAAACGGATCGTTACAGGTTCTTGAGACCTGGGCGCGAGATAGATGTATTCACCTTGCACCTGAGGTGAGCCATCATCGTTGAGCGGCAGCAAATAAACCTCGTTGGATGTCATGGTGTGCGGTGGACTCATGATGAGAAAGAGAAGAGCGGGCGCTTCGTGCCCCGCGAAACGACAAAACCACAGCTCAGTCAGACACTGAGACTGGTAACCAAGGAAGCGCTTTGCACTACGCAACGTGCCTGTCGCAGTGGAGCTATGATCGATAGCTAACGGCTCGCGTCCGCAGTAAGTAAGTTAACTTAGTGGGGTGCTCCGTGGTCAAGGTGCTCCAAGGACGCTGCTTGGGTCGTTTTAGTGGGCTCGTCAGTTCGGTTCAGGGATCTGGGATCTGGGATATCGAGCGGGATCGACGACCTGAGCGAGCGACAGGAGGGATGATTTCCCAGAGATAAGGTGATGGTGGGAGGAAGAGGGGGAGGGACCTGAATCAGTCGACGGAGATATGCCAAAAGAGGATTGAAAGAGAGAGAAAAGGGTGTCTAGGAGTAAATGAGGTAAAGGCAAAGACGGGAGAATGCTTTTGGAAAGAAGTGAGATTGAGCCTAGCCTGAGGTTGACGAGGTGAAGGACATAAGAGGCTGAGGTGTCAAGAGGGTAGGAACGAAGGAAGAAATATTTTCGTCTACACCAAAAAGAAGAAAGAAGAGAAAAAAAGAGGGAAAAAGCAAACAGCTCCTCGACTAGATCAAATCATCCTCATGTAACCGAATTTGGACAGCTCAACAAGTGCCTTATTTAGTACATACTACATACACAGGTTGAGCTACGACTATACCTAGGTCAGCATCCTACTCTGTCCCTTCCCGTCCCATATAGTGGCTTGTCGAATTCGTTGGATCAAGCCCGTATCAGCTCTGTACTGTACGACTTTGGATGTTGTCTTTGGCGGTCAAGACGGGGAACCAGGTTGGTTGTCCGGGCGTCCCGGGTTGTTTTAATTCCAAGATATTGTTCCTAGCAGTTTCAACAGAGTGCAGCTCTCTATGCGTGGAGGGGTAACAGGATGGATGGCAGCCAACAACAAATCACGCATGGCCAGGTCAATGGAGGAGTAATCGGCTTTTGTTAGTTGCGACGAAGTCGAAGCAAACAAGGTACAAGTCATGATGTTCCTTGCTTAGCTCCAACAGAGCCTCGATATTATACAGGGAGATACGAGTACACACAGACGGAAGAATTGCGCCTTGAACGGAGTTGGCCTAGCTTTGGACGTCTCCGAGTCAAATCATGATGGCGCCTGGGCGCGTCCAGGGGAAGCTTCGCAAGGCATGAAGGAGGGTGAGGGGGAGCTTCCGGGTGCGGCTCTTTTATTCTTCATGAGGAAACTGATCGACGTTGTTTAATTTATTTACCAGTGGTTCAATATCTAAACTCAATCTGTGCCTTTACTTGAGTTTATAAAGCATATCAGGTCCTAACAATTGTTGGGAATAAAGTACTCAAAATCGACTTAAATTCACATGCTTCAACCTTGATTTTACTACGTCATTGAAGCGCAATCCAATTTTCCCCCAAATTTTCCATCTTTAAGAGTATTAGCGTCCCCGTCATCTCAATACAGGGTGGGGGATCCTTGGAGCTCGCTTCCTCCAGGGCAACGCTCGGAGCTCTTGCGCCTTGATCAACAGAAGCTCAAGCAGAATTTTTTTCTTCTAGTCAATGAACAGTAACTAGCTTACGGTTTACCATGTCTTTGATTGGATTCTTCAATTGACTGAGCAGTTGACCGCTTCGTTTCAAGCCAAGTGCCGAGTCATGCAGTCAGAATACGACATAGAGACATGATCTGACTGTACGGCGAACTTCATTTCTCTGTCTGACGCGAGCATTGCATTTTATCCATGGATGCTCTCTCCACTCGCTAAGTATGGATCCATCGAGAGTTGGAGACTTGAAGTCTGGAACGACCTTCCTTGTTGATCTTTCTCCAAAGATCGACAGTTGCTCAAAATAACTTACCCTAAAGCCATGGGGAATTGCGAAGATGGTGGAGGAAGCCGAACTGTTTTCAAGCCAAACCATGGTCTCTGTGCCTGGCTTGGAGTCAAAAAAGAAGAAACAGAGCCTAACTGATGGGTAGGTACTGAGATAATATTTTAGATACCGAGTTACCTAAACTTCCAGGTTGTCATAATAACTTTATAGGGTTTATATTATTTTGTATTATAGGACTCGTAGTTAAAATATTTTATAGAACTCAGTATAATCAATATCCTTTTCTTGACGGAAAAGGTTATTCCAAGCGATTTCCGGTTTTTGTTTTAATCTTCAGGCCTGACAACTAATTCTTACCGCATTTTCATTGAGATCTTGTATCTCTGGATCAGAGACTTGCAAACCTGTGCACAGTCTGGAAATCATGACACAAGAGAGGAGGTTGTAGTGAGTTCTGGTTAGTAGAGTTATATGCCACAGAGGTATATATCTTTTTAAGCAGAGAGAAGGTTAAAATCAAAGTATAGGCACTTAATAAGATAATCATGAAAATTTCTCCTGCTTTCTTCAGAAAGTAGATGCCGGTATGAATGATATGGCAGATCTACTAACTTTCTCACCGCCTGCCGCATCTGTACTTCAAATATTCGCGGGCGGCAGAATTTCTTAAATTTTAGCTCGAGTTTGACCACAAGCTCTCCGGCCATGCAAATATTTCCTAAGCAACACTTTTATATGCTTCTCATTGCTTGGAGAACAAGGTCGAAATTTGGCGCCGGGGCGGTTTTGGACTTTACGAACCGCTTTTGGACACCCCAGACCCTCCACTCAAATCGCGACTACCGCATCCTTTGCGACAAAACGACTGCGCATCGTCAATTTTCGACCACAGGCAAAATGGCGGAAGACAAAGTCAAAATGGATACTGTAACTATCGAGGGCAAGGAGTTCGGGACGGTAACGGAGGGAAAGGCGACCATCTTGGTGCCCCAGGGTGCTAAGATTGGTGAGGATCGCGGGGAAGTTCAACAGGTCTTCTATAATCCTATCCAGCAGTATAACCGAGATCTCTCTGTCCTTGCTATCAAGACATATGGCGAGATGTCATTGGAAAAGCGAAAGGAACAATACGAGTCAAGGATGAAGAAGCAGGGCAAGAAGAGAAAGCGAGGCGATGATGTCCAGAAGCCCACCGAAGCGGCGAACCCCCAACCACAGGATGAACCACAAGCGGCTGAAGAGGCTGCTAAGACCAACGAAGCTGAAGCGCAACAACCCAAGAAGGAATACACTCCCGAGTTTCGTGTCTTGGATGCGCTGTCGGCGTCAGGACTGCGAGCCCTTCGATACGCCCATGAGCTACCTTTCGTGACCTCCGTCAAGGCCAACGACTTGTCCGATACCGCTGCCGAATCAATCAGGATGAATGCCAAGCACAACAGACTCGAAGATAAAATTACCGTAACTCAAGGAGATGCACTTGCGCTCATGTATCGAGGGATTGCGGATGATTTGTCAAACAGGGACAAGGCTGGAAACCCAGGCAGGGCTAACAAGTTTGATGTTATCGACCTTGACCCCTATGGCACAGCTGCACCTTTCTTCGACGCTGCTGTACAATCTGTGAGGGATGATGGCGGACTCCTTTGCATTACTTGCACGGACAGCGCGGTGTGGGCTGGACACAGCTATTGCGAGAAGACATTTGCGCTGTACGGTGGAATTCCAATCAAGGGAATGCACTCTCATGAGGCCGGTCTGCGACTCGTTCTGAACGCCGTGGCCAGCTCAGCAGCCAGATACGGCCTGGCGATTGAGCCACTTCTCTCACTTTCAATCGACTTTTACACCAAATTCTTCATCAAGGTGACCAAATCTCCCCAATCGGTCAAGTTCCTTGCTTCCAAGACTGTGTTGGTCTACAGCTGCGACTCAGGCTGTGGTGCTTGGGAAACACAGCCCATGTTGAGAAGCAAACCAGCACCTAACAAGAAAGGAAGCGGCGCTTTTTACAAGCACACTATGGCCCAGGGACCATCGGCCGATCGACACTGCGAGCACTGTGGAATAAAGATGCATATTAACGGCCCTATGTATGGTGGGCATATTCATTCTCAAGAGTTCATCGAAAGACTTCTGGAACAAATTCCTAAAGCTGATCGCTCCATCTATGGCACAATGCCTAGACTTGAGGGCATGCTGCGAACCGCTCTTGAGGAGTATCTGCCTGGCCCTGAGGTCAAGGAGCCTGTTGATCCCAAGGATGCTCAACTTGCGACTGTTGACCACTATCCCTTTTTCATCATGCCAAGTCGGTTGGCCAATGTAGTGAGCTGCGTGACTCCTAGTGAGGACATGGTTCGAGGGGCTCTGATTCATTTGGGTTACCGGACTGCTCGAAGTCACTGCCGACCAGGAAGTATTAAGACTGATGCTCCATGGTCAACGATCTGGTGGGTGATAACGGAATGGATCCGCCAGAAGTCGCCTGTAAAGGAAGCTAGCATTAAGCGAAACACGGCAGCCTGGAAGATTCTTACTGACGCTGGAATTATCGGACAAGAGAAGCCTGAAGCCACCGAGGAGACAGCCAAAGACGACTCTGCAATGGAGGGTGTGGAACAATCAGCTTCTGAGGCTACTCCTGCGAATGCACCCAATGGCGAGGACAACATTGTCCCGAGCGAGATGGAGTTGCGCAAGACTCTCGTCTTTGGTGAGAACCTAGCACGTCTTGCACGCAGACAGGGAGAGCAAAAGTATGTGCGATACCAGATGAATCCTCGAGAAAACTGGGGACCTCTGGCCAAGGCGAGCCGCCGATGATAATGTACAAATGGATTACAAACATACAACTTCTGAGTACTTGCTTTGTCTTACTGGGTAACTAATGAAAGCGACCCTGTGGGATTTTGAATTGATTGCGCAAGGTCCGGCGTGCCTATCCTATCATCTTTTCGTCAGCAACACAGCCCCACCAAGACCGAGAGGAGCATCGATGAGGGTTTTTGAACTTGACGTCTTCATCATTCTCGAGTTCGTCTTTCAAAGCAAATAGCTTGCTTGAGCCAACCAGTTACCATTTGTCATTTATCATTGTCCTGTTTGATCTGCGGGCATTCTATTTTCATCCGCGAGCGTTGTCGCACATATTTATGATTGGCCAATAGCGCCAGACAACAATAAAGATACCACATCCTCTTCCACTTTCTCTTTGCCTCTATTTATCCTGACCTTTAAAATTTGTTGCAATGTCCGCCCCTTTGAAAGAACACCGCTTGATTGAAGTTACACCCGTCGAAAATATCTCAATCACCGATGAGAACTTGACCTGGACACGCACAGGAACATCCCACAGTGCTCCTCGCCATGGGCTTGTCTTGGTTCATGAAATAAAAAATTTCGACGCAGATTTGCCCTCGGGATATCTTCTGTTTGTACTCAACGAGGACTCAGAAAATAAGGAACTACCATTCCAACTTTCAATTCTGAAGGCCGAGGAAATACCCTCTGAGCTTCGAAGTCTTACAGTGGCAGGACTGCCGCCTCATCTACAGCACGGTTCTGTTAACGAACATGGTGTCACAAGCCAAGTCGATGTTATCGTCTCTGTAAAATCTGGTACAGAATTGGCTTCGAAGGTCTGGCAGGATGTTCTACATCCCCTTTGGAAATCCTTGACAAGCGATGAGCCGCCCTATCGCCTCATTCACACGGAAAGTTCAGAGACCATTCAAGACTATGCCAAGCAGTTGTGGACTTCGGATGAGCGCTCAAAGGCGAAGACAATCGTGCTTCTGAGCGGAGATGGCGGCGTTGTTGATCTTCTCAACGGCTCCGATGGAAACGAGGTGCCTCCGATTCCACCAACAATCGCACTGCTTCCACTTGGGACAGGAAACGCTCTCTTCCATTCCACCCATAAGCCTCTTTACTCCGAACCGGGCCCAACTCCCCTAGTTCTTGGACTTCGAACCCTGTTCCAGGGCACCAGGGCTAATCTTCCCATATTTCGAGCCTCATTTTCATCTGGATCTCACATCGTCAAATTTACAGACAAATCCAAAGAAGCATCTTCAGTTACCGACCCAAATCAGCTTCAAAAACAGGAGACCTCCATTACGCATCTTCAGGGTGCTATCGTTGCTAGCTACGGCTTTCACGCGAGCCTTGTTTATGAGAGCGATACACCTGAGTACCGCGTCCATGGCGATAAGCGGTTCCATATGGTCGCCGAAGAACTTTTGAAAGGATCCCATCCATACGCTGCAGAAGTCTCTGTCCGTCGTCGTGGGTCTAGCAACTTTGAGGATATCCCTCGTGAAAAGCATTCCTACGTGCTCACAGCTCTTGTTTCAAATCTTGAGCGAAAATTTACAATTTCACCCGCCACCCAACCGCTGCAGTTGCAGCTACGATTGGTGCATTTCGGACCTATTGGTGGTGAACGCACCATGAACGTCATGATGAAAGCGTATGATGAGGGTAGCCATGTTGGTATGCAGTGGCCTGATGGTGAACAAGTTGGCTATGATGAAGTTGACGAGGTCAGAATTTCAGTATTGGAGAAGGATGAGAGGTGGAGGAAGGTGTGTATCGATGGAACGATCGTTGAGATTCCCCAAGATGGGAATATGAGCATTAAGATGCTGGGTCATAGTCTCTTCAAGATTCTGGCAAGCCCCGTTGTTTTAGAACGCCGAGTTTAGACCTCTGAACTTAACCCGAGCTGGCAGAGACCACCTTTTCGCATCCTGTTCGAATATTATCTAGTGAAGCAGCTTCTTGACCCTTTTCTCCATGAGCCGTTCGAACTCATCCACGCCATTCTCCAGCGTACTCATCTTACCACCCTTCAACCTGTAAACAATCCGTCTCCTCACAATCTCGTCGCCGTCGTCATCCTCACTCAACTCCTCATCTTCATCCACCGCACCTTCAATCACACCACGCATAAACCATCGATCGTGACTCACTAAAATCACAGCACCCTCCCACTCTCTCAACGCCTCTCGCAAAGCCGTCACAGTCTCGTAATCAAGATGGGTGGTAACTTCATCAAGAACTAGACAGTGTGGCCGTCGCCATAGAAGACGAGCAAGCTCGCAGCGCACAACCTGTCCTCCTGAGAGTTTACACAGGGGCACGTCGGAGGCAATTCGACCAGGAAGACCAAGTTGACCTAAAAGCCCGCGAAGGTCGCCTTCTGAGAGTTCACCTTCGGCTTCTCGAGTGAGCAGAGCGAGAGCTGTAAGTGTAGATTCTGAACGGCCGAGAGACTGCAGCGCTTCAACAGCATGCTGAGAGTAGTACCCCAACTTCAATCGCGGATGTGTTGTAAGAGATCCAGCTGTTGGTCGAGTCTCCTCAACGAGAAGCTTAATTAGTGTCGACTTGCCCGCACCATTGAGCCCAAGAATACCGATACGATCTCCCATTCCAACTGAAAGGGTGATATCCTGAACAACAAGCGGTGTCTTGGATGAATAGCGGAACGCAACCTTCTCAAGAGAGATCAAAGCACCAGGGAAGCGCAGATCAGGTGGTTCAGGAAGGTTAACCACCACAGGACGATACTCAGGTGGAATATCGATGTCCTCACGCGCTGTCAAGTGATAGCCAACAAGATCTCTGTTGAGCTTGAAACGGCCACCCTTGGCACTGACTTGCAACCCCCAACGGTTATCAAGCTTCTTCTGACGAGATTTAGCCTGACGGAGTTTGTTGGTGTCATCGTTGGCCTTGCCAGCTTTCATATTGGCGGCAATGGACTTTTCAATATGTGCCTTTTGCTTATCCTGAGCTTCTTTCATGGTGGTAAGCCATTGTTTGCGCTCACTCTGTGATGCTTCGTAAGTGGGAAGATCACCATGGAAGTAGGTGAGCTGCTTGTCTTTGAGAATGAGAAGATCAGTACATAGAGAGGCAAAATCGCGATCGTGCGATACGAGAATGAGAGTTGGTGGATTCTCTGTCTCTTCTAGGTTCTGGAGATAGCGCTGGAGCCAGATAATTCCTAGAAGATCGAGGAAATTGGTAGGCTCGTCGAGAATGAGTATGTCGGTTTCTTGTACTAGAGCTGTAGCGAGAGAGGCACGCATGTGCCAGCCGCCAGATAAACTTGAGATGGGTTTCTGAATGAGAGTTTCGGAGAAGCCCAGGCCAGTAAGGATCTTTTTGGCCTTGGACTCAATCTCCGAAACACGAGTTGGATCGACTTGGAGTTGAAGATCAGCAAGCATATCGACTGCTTCTTGCGTCTCAGCTTGAAGATTCTCGGGTGAAATCTCTTCGTTTGATTGCTCCAGCCTGTGATGTGTTAGAGACGATAATAGTAAGTGGGAGATATGTGTTTACAGTTCATTCGACTCAGATACAACTTTCTCGTAGGCAGTCAGGGCTTTACGGGCCTGCATACCACGGGCACCACTACGAAGGCGAGCATCTTTATCGAGACGGAAGAGGCGCTCTTGATGCTTTTTGTGCTTGAGATGCCTTAAGGCCTTGACTGGAGTAAATGGGTCGGAAGCATTTATCCCTTCGGTCAGGTCTGGGTCGAGTGTTAGAGTGGTTGAGAGTCGAGATGGTGAATGAAATACCCTTGATGTCTTGCTCAATGGCATGCTTTGCTGTGGCCTTTTCGATCACTTGATCCAATACAGATGCTTCATCTGGATTGGCGATTTCTTTCTTCCCCTCAGACTGTTCATCAGTGAGTCTAGTTTGCTGTAAAATAGCAATTCTCGTCTCTTCAGGTATGCCTGGGATGAGTTTCTCGGCGATGGCCTTGAGAAGTGCTATACATCATCACTGTCAGTATCTCAACTATCAACCCCGCACAAACAATCTTACTTGACTTTCCAGTTCCATTGCGGCCTACAAGAGCGTATCGTTGACCTTCTTTCAGTCGAAGCTTAGCATCAGCAAGAATTTCAATGCCCTTGCCTTTGGCCTTTGCTTTTCCTTTGCCAGAAGGTTTATCGCCTGAAGTGACAGTGATGTTGACTCCTTCAATATCAAGCTGCTAATGATTAGCGGGGGAATAGCAGGCGAATTAATCACAAACCTCGCGATGGTTGGTGATTTGAAAGCGAGTTTGTTTGGAGTTGCAGAGAATAGTTGCTACAGACTCGGAAGCTGCCGACGTCATGATGGAGGCTGTTGTATGGAGTGAAAGGAATAGTATACACGGATGAGGAAATATGGAGGTGAAATGAATGTAAAGATTCAATCGCCAATGGTTCGATGCTGCCCTGAAAATGAGGTTCGATGAGGTAGTTGAGTTTATTTATTAATACTTGATCAATAGATCTACATACACAGTGTATAAACTCACCATTTTCTCATGGAGTTTCCCTTAGCTAAACCGATTTCCATATTCATATGTCACTGGCTCTTGAACTGTCGCCTCTAGTGCAATTGAAAGTGCCACCATTTATCGTGTTACAAATGAGTGACTCACGCCGAATGACTTGCAACGCTTTGATTATATGCACCTTCTATAAAAGAACAATGAATTATTTGAAAGGGAAATGCCGCTCTGACTGACTTTATATATGAATTGTGGTGCATTGTTGAGTCACACTTTTTCTTATGCAGTTTGACTTATTCAATTCTCTGTATTTGTATCCGTTTTTAGGTAAGTTTCCTTTGATGTTGTTTATATCCTCGGCTTATTATGGGATTGACAACCTTCCTAATTCTGCATCTCCTAGCCAGGGTATTTTATGTTATCCCCAAATAAATAGCACCTCATTTATTTCCCCTCGGACTCCCCCAACTTTCTTCCTTACACCTTCACTTACGGATCCTCCTTCATACTTAAAATGAACTCTTCCGAGACTTTGTGCACTTCATCCATCGACGCCTCTTTCGGTCCCTTGGTCGGTCCTGAATGTCGCGATGGCTTCGACTTTACTCTCGTCTTTGAACAATCCATTCTCGTGCTCTCCCCTGCTGCTCTTCTTCTAGTCCTCGCCCCCATTCGTCTTTTCCACCTTCGAAATGTCCCCGTCAAAGTCACTGGTCGTCGTCTTCGAACTGTCAAGTTGGTGCTCATCGCCCTTTTGGCTGTTCTACATCTCGTGCTCGTTGTGCTCTGGGCTACTCGCCCTTCCAATTCGCGCCTAGATCGCGTCTCTGTCGCTGCTGCATGTGTATCCTTTGCCTCAAGCCTGATGTCCTGTGTCCTCTCTCGTGCCGAACATGCCAAATCTCCTCGTCCATCGTCGCTCTTGAATGTCTTTTTTGCTGTGTCTCTGCTTCTGGATGTCGCGCTCCTTCGCACCCTCTGGCTTGTTCCTATGAATGCGGCTATACCAGCTGTCTTCACAGCAGCTTTTGTCCTCAAGGCGATGCTTGTCGTCCTCGAAGGGTGGAGCAAAGCTCCGTATCTTGTCGCTGGCTCCGGGCCCCACTCTCCCGAAGTCACGGCCGGACTCTACGCCCGGGCCGTCTTTGCGTGGGTGACACCGTTGCTGTTGACGGGATTTCGGAAACTACTTCGGCCGATGGATTTGCTTGAGCTGGACGAGGATATGGGTTCGGCAGCACTGATTGGCAGGTTTTGGGAGCATTGGCATAACCAGAAAGGTTTGTCTGCTTTCCTCTTCCCCTTGCCCTTCTTAGATAGCTATATAGTATTATACTTTAAACCCTTTGGTGATGTCCATGTACTAAACGCTGGCTTAGCTCCGGCTCGCAAACACCGACTGATCTTATGTTGCATCACGACCCTGCGATGGTCTGTCATCGCTGTTGTCCTTCCTCGTCTGATGCTTCTGGCATTCACCATATGCCAACCGCTCATCCTCAACCGACTACTCGTATTTCTCAACGACCCTTCTCAACCTATCAAAATTGGCTACGGCCTCATAGCAGCCTATGGCTTGGTTTATTCAGGCATTGCTCTTTCTCAGGCACTCTATTGGCATCGCAATGCTCGTTCTGTCACCTTGCTGAGGGGAGTTTTGGTGTCAGCTATTTTTTCCAAGGCTACTGAGCTGAGCACTACTACAGCTACAGACGACTCTGCAGCTGTAACACTCATGTCTTCTGATGTAAGACAGATATGCCAGTTCAAGAATTGGACTAATTCATTTCACAGGTCGACGTTATTGTGAGGGCAGTTAGGGAGATCCATGAGTTCTGGGCAAACGTTATACAGCTTGCCATAGCGACCTGGATACTGAGTACTCATATCGGCTACGCTGCTTCTGGCCCAATAATAGTATCGCTAGTCGCCCTGGTTGCTATCGTTCTGATCTCACCTCTGGCACGCAAGTATCAGATGTCTTGGCTTGACAAGACACAGAAGCGAGTTGGTTTGTGTTTCTAGTCCTTTGATCTTCTATGAAATAGCAGACTGACATCATTCTAGGCATTACTTCTGCAATGATTGACCATATCAAAAGCATCAAATGTTCCGGCTTGGCTCAGAATCTATCCAACATCATCCTCGGTCTTCGAGCAGATGAGATCAAAGCCTCACGACCTTTCAGAATTGTCAGCAGCGTCACTTCTGCAATTGCTCAGGTACCTTTGTTGATGTCTCCTGTTGCTGCTTTCGCTCTCTTTCAAGGCGTTGCTTCAAACTCCTCGGAGACTCTTGACGCCACTAGGCTCTTCTCCGCCCTGTCACTTATCATTCTCCTGGCACAACCACTTTTCTTCATGTTCGAGGTTATTCTCGATATGAGTGCTGCTTTGGGTGCTTTTGAGAGAATACAAACTTTCTTGAAACAAGAGTCTCGCAGAGATCCTCGCCAACAGCCGGTCTCAGAGTCGGGAGTGCCCGAGCAAACAGAGGATGACTCTATCGAGCTACAAATGCTGAGAAGACCCTCTGTTCCATATAAAGTAGACTCTAACATGGATAGCACTGTCATTGAGGTCTCCAATGCCAATATTTCGTGGTCGGAAGAGCGCCGTCTTCTCCTGGACTTGACCTTTAGTATTGGTCGTGATCAGCTTGTTCTCCTCCTTGGTCCAGTTGCGGCTGGCAAAACTACTCTCTTGAAAGCGCTTCTTGGAGAAGTACCTTACATAACCGGAACAGTCAACGTCCACGGAAAAAGCCTTGCTTGGTGCGAACAGAGCCCTTGGCTTTTGGTAGGCCTACCCGGTATTCTTTATTGTCTAGCTGCTAATCAGCTAGAACCAACCAATCCGCGAGAACATCGTCGGCTACTCTCACTTCGATCCTGCTCTGTATCAATCTGTTGTCAAGGCTTGTGATCTTGAGGAGGACTTTGGTCAACTCTCGCAAGGTGACGAAACCGTTATTGGAAGCAAGGGATTAGCTCTTAGCGGGGGCCAGAAGCAACGAGTTGTAAGTCAGTATTCGAAAAAGTATTAGGCCAACTGCTAACCTGACAGGCCTTGGCTAGAGCTGTCTATTCACGGCCGCAGGTTGCTCTTTTTGACGATGCCTTCAGTGGACTCGATAATCAGACTTCTCAAACCGTGTTCGAAAACCTCTTTGGCACACAAGGCTTGCTAAGGCAATGGAAGACGACAACTATACTTGCCACTCAATCAGGTAAGACCTTCTGTAAAGTTGTAAGAACTATGCTCTAACTTTTACACAGTCAATTTCATCTCCTCTGCTGATCATATTCTTTGTCTTAATACGAACGGGCAAATCTGTGAGCAAGGCACATTCCACGATCTCGAGAATGCTGGTGGATATGTGCAATCTTTGTTGAAGGACAAGACAAACCATGGGAGTGAAACCTCAGAGGCTGTAACTGATGATAGTATCGGACAAGAAAACCAGCCCAAACACGGAACTCCCAAGCAGCAGGATGAAGAGAGCGATACACGCCGACAACGTGGAGACGCAACCGTATATCGATACTATTTCAGCAGTACTGGAGGTTTCTTCATGATAATTCTCCTGGTACTCGAGATTATTTGGGCCTTCCTTGAGAATTTTCCAAGTCTGTTATATCTCCAACCATGAGGTATATAGTGCTAACATGATCTAGCAATCTGGCTCAAGTTCTGGTCCGACGACAATGCCAAAGGGAACGAACGAGCAGGATATTACCTCGGCATCTACGCTGCCTCACAGATTACGGGTGTCATCTGGTTTGCTGTGCTAATATGGTACTTGAGGGGAGGGTGTATGGATGGTATTTTATACTAACTACTGTATAGGTTTGTCATTGTCTTGGTAGCGGCCAAGTCCGGCATCACTCTTCATAAGAGGCTATTGTCCACCGTCATTAGGTTAGCTCACAATCTTACACATACGTTGACCATGAATTAACTTTACAGGGCACCTCTATCCCTCTTTACTACGACAGATCTCGGTTCCATTACAGCAAGGTAAGATAACATAAACATGTTCCTTTCGAACGCTAACCGTAGCAAGATTCTCGCAGGATATAGGAATGGTCGATAACCATCTCCCTCTCGGTCTCGTCATAACTCTCGCCAGTATGCCAACACCTCCTAGCTCATCAACTAAGGAAGTTTACTAAAAGAACAGGTTTCTTCGGTGCAATCGCCAAAGCAGGCCTTCTAGCTTCTTCAACCCCCTACATCGCAGCAACATTCCCTCTCCTAGGCGCCGTCTATTTCTATCTCCAGCGTGGCTACCTCCGTACCTCTCGTCAACTCCGTCTTCTCGACCTTGAAGAGAAAGCACCTCTTTACACACAGTTCCTGGAAACACTTTCCGGTCTCGCAACCATACGAGCCTTTGGGTGGAAAGACGCCGTTATCCAAGCCAACCATGACCTCGTAGATCGCTCACAGCGGCCGTTTTATCTTCTTATGATCGTACAGCGTTGGCTCGTCCTCGTCCTCGATCTGACTACAACAGCTCTGTCTCTACTTCTCGTTGGTCTCGCTGTTCGTCTTCGTGGTGAAGTCGACATAGGCTTGACGGGTGTATCGCTCGTGCAGCTCATCTCATTGAGTGAAACTGTTAATATGCTTATTCAGTTCTGGACATCCATCGAGACTTCTATTGGCGCTGTAGCTCGTATTAAGCAATTTGCTGAAGAGACAGGAGAGGAGAACTTGCCAGGAGAGACACAGGTACCGCCCCCTCAGTGGCCGGATAAGGGCGCCATACAGATCAGCAACTTGACCGCATCGTATGGGGATGGTAAGGGAGATGTTATTAAGGCTCTTGATGTAGTGAGTTTGGAGATCAAGGGAGGGGAGAAAGTAGGTATTTGCGGTCGCACAGGAAGGTCAGTATTTTCACCCTAATACCTCAAACTAGGCAACTAACGTATCTTGTACTCAGCGGCAAATCCTCTCTATTCCTCGTTCTTCTTCGACTTCTTGACCCTTCCTCTGGCAACATCACTATTGACGACATCTCTTTATCTTCTCTCCCGCGTGAGACTATCCGAAACCGTCTCATAACCCTCACGCAGGACCAGTTTGTCCTCCCTGGCACCGTCAGACACAACGTTGATCCTCTTAACGTCTGCTCCGATAACGAAATCAACACGGCCCTTCGTCTTGTCGGACTATATGAGGCTATAGAACATCACGGTGGTTTAGATGCTTCGTTTGATGAAGGTGTGTTGAGCCATGGCCAGAAGCAGCTCTTCTTCCTGGCCAGAGCGGTGCTGAGAAAGAATGATGGAAATGTTGTTCTTCTCGACGAGGCAACTAGCAGGTAAGTCTGGCGAACGAATTATTTGATGGCTGATGGAACTAATTAATCGACAGTGTGGACCAAAAGACGGAAGAGACCATCAAAGCCGTTATTGAGAGCGAGTTCAAGGACCATACCGTCGTGTTTATCACCCACCGTCTGAACGCCATCATCGACTTTGACCGTGCGATTGTAATGGACAAGGGTTGCGTGGCCGAGGTCGGTAAACCAAAGAGTCTCCTTGCTTCAGATAGCAAGTTCAAAGCTCTCTCGGCAACTGGATATATATCTAGAGCTTGATTCGATGCGGGATAGTTACTGACGCTATGCATATGTTCCTATAAAGTCGCTGTCTATAAATCGTCTACCCTGTCGTGTTCTACAACAATGAACCTTCCTTGGCCCGCTCTCATCGTTCTAATATGCCTTTCAACATGCCTAGCCGTTTCAACAGCCTCACTGAAGTTCGCTTTCACTGACGGCGTTGCATCGGGCCCAGGAGTCCACCCTGTGTAGAGCCGAAGCTCGGTTATCTTGCTCCAATGGTCGGCCCAGTTGACAAAGTCATGGCCAGTTTCAGCCACCAGTGCATGGAACCAAAGAGAGCAACCTGTCAGGTCAAGAAACTCGAGCGAATAGAGATTCTGACTCAGCATGCGCAATACGAGCAAGGCCTCACTCCAGTCGTGATCAAGCGAATGTGAATAGAGGTTCGTCCCGCCGTACGGGATACGATGACCTTGCGGAGAAGAGACAGTGGCTAGACGAGACCCCGGTGTTAAGCACGGCTCGGGCCAGTATGCCAGACTCAAATGTGTGAGCGTAGTCAGCTTGGAAGACAGGTTAAGAAGCTGCTTCCAAGATGCGGATGAGGCATGTCCGGGATGCAAGGCGAGTGAAAGGTGGGTGAGGTTGGGCAGCAAAGTTCGAGGAGGGCTGGGGATACCCTCGGAAACGTCCCAAGATTCCTGTAGTTCTGTTGTTGGTTGACCGTCAATAGTAGGGAATAGCAAGTCACGGATGTCCTTCAGTTTGATTGACCTGCATGCGGAGCCCAAAAGGTCAAGGTAGTTGACCTCAAGGTTCGGAGCCGTTAAACTATCCAACTCACCCTCTTCAAAAGTATCTGGTGGTGGCAGCAAAATAAGCTTGAGATCACTCAACGACAGTCCATCTTCACTGGCGATTCCCACATAGCGGATCAGAGCCGCCTTCAGATGGTTGGGCACAAAGTACAGATGGTACTGATTGTACACTCGGTGGAAAGCCCACTCGTATGCGAGTTTCTGCAGCACAATGTCTATCAGACTTCCGCGATCCGGGAGATAAGTTCCCGGCAAACAAGAATCATCCAGTCCTCTTGGATTCAACCGCGACTGGCTTAACGAGGAGGCCTCACGAGCCGCATCCGATGAGTTGCGGGCGACCCAGCTCAGCGGAGGAGGAGGGCCAGCAGGGAGCCTCCTGCCATTGCCATCGAATCTCTGGCGGACAGGACGACGAGGAGCGGGGGCCGGTGTGTCTGGGATCTGGAGTATCTCCCTGATGGCCGGGGGTACACTTGGAACAGTTGCAGGCAGGGCTGACTGGGAGCTGGATGAGGGGCTGATCGAGGTACGACGTAAGTTTGCTAGCAATTCATTGACGCTTCGGGGAGGCCTGTCTGCTGCGTAACTTGTGAGACTCTGGCTACCACGCGGTTTGAAGAAATGGGGGAGGGGTTCGAAAGGAAGCGAACCGAGAGGTGGCCGGAGGCCGGGCGATTTAGAGGGGGCGTGTGCTTGTGTCAGTCCAGCTGCACCGCGCTGCTGCACTTACCAGAGCTATTTATCGATGTAGATGCAGTCGGAGAAGCCGTTGGGATTGGCTTGAAAGACTTGACGTGGTTCCTTTTCTTCGGCATGCCCGGGGACAAACAATAGGCCTCTTCCTTCTGCGGTGAAGCTAGGAGTGAGAAGAGAGGCTCAATCAAGGTGGGACGTAGCGATGAAGGGTATTTGTCTATTTGTCTACTGTGTAGGATTGTGTATCAGTCTCGATGAGTCAAGTAGATGCCTACTGACTGTACCTTATGTTTTCCTAATTTCGATTCTCGTGGCAGTGAGTAAGTGGAGTGATGGAGTGGAATCCAATTTGACTGGGGCGAGAAATGATGAAGGATCTAAAGAGTCATCATGAGACCTCAGGTAACCAACAATTGCGTCTTTTTTTGCCCATGACGGCAGTTCCAAGCTGGTCTTAGTGTCCCCACCGGCGCCAAGCCACTGCCGATAGTCACAGGACCCCTGCTGCCCTGATAGTGGATGACTGCAACCACAGGCAGCCGGACCTGGACCTCAACCTGGGGATGGGCTTTTCAGTGTGAAGATATCATGGACCTTAATCAAGTGCTCTATCTCGGCATTTGTCAGAACTATGACAATAATTGGGGTCACAAGATTGTTCATATTGATCAGCTACACTCATTTTCCTAATTTAGTTACTATCAAGCAAAGATACGCCCATGCACCCCATGCCTCTCCTTCACTTATTTGGTATAAGAGTGAAAGACAAGACAATGAGAGTAAAACATTGCGGGGATTCGATGATTCTTGTAAATCTGAATCACCAAGCCAAACAATACCGCATGGCCCCAACCTGTTTGCTTGCTTTCTTGTGCCCAGAAACCCTTTGATGGATCATTCAGGACCATGCAGTGTTCTCCCACTTATTTGCCGTGGCTTCTTCCTTGATCAGCCCCCCTGCGATGATGTGCATATATGCTCCTGTTGACTTACACCGCGTGCATTGGGCTAGGATTGATACGGACACTATTATAATGTACCAATCGCTGTTCTGAATCATATCCCCCTTCTATTATTCTATTATTATCTCTGCATCATTATGCCCGATACCCTTGTCTAGTCAGTCATCTGTTGGTGCTCAACCTCTGCATGGCATGAGCTGGCATGAGCACGTCAGTCAGATTATTTCGTAAAGAATTTGATACGACAATCGTCAAGGGTCTTGGATGCGTACAAGGCGGAACAGGGGTCTGAGATAGACTGTTCGGATACCTGCATGCCTCAAGAGTTAGGGCATCAGGATGAGAACTGCCTGGCTAAAGCATCCTGCAATTTTTCTGTTGGACTTTTCATCACAGAAATAGTTTTTCGTCCCATCAATAATGAGCATCTTGACCATATTTTCTTACCCCAGAGACTGATTCTTCGGTAAATGATAATCACAACGGCAGTCATTCGTTGTCACGATTCATTGATTGCAGGGTCTAGCTTCCTAGAAGAAAGAAACCAATGGTTCCTGAATTGTCCAGTGGTTCATCGGCAAGGCGCCGCAAGCTATGGACAGCTGCGTGCCAAGTTTCATTCATGAAGCTGGAGGGTCGCACAGCTGCTATTCCGCCACCAAGATGCATAACCTCCTTAACCGGGTTGTCGATGGTCATGGTCATGCCATACCTTCATTACCATGTTCGGGGGTGTTCAAGATTGTCTATTGGTATTTCTCACCAGGTGACAACTGTCCTTTGTCAATGGAGACCGGTGAGCAACGATCGAAACATGTTGATTGGCAATAATACGTTCTAGCCCAACTTGAACATGCAACTCATAACGTCTATTCTATCACAATATTACGGCATCCAGCTACCAAAATGCATCGAACTCTTAGACTCGTGTCTAGTTTGCCTTGCCAGAATGTTGCAATTTCCCCTGGTTCACGATCCATTGGCTACCAAACCAACTTTGATTTGTACTCCCAGACTCTTCTATGTCTCACAACAAGGTATCTTGAAGGAGACCTTGGCTGTTGGTTCATGCTCAAATGGCGGGAGGCTTAGTCTGAGGATCCCATCGCGGATCCAGGTAAGCATCCGCGAGAGAGGAGCACCGCAGAAGGTCCACTCCTTGGCCAAGGCCTCCTTTTTGCATCAAGTTCATACACTTCAAGTTAGCTCAGGTCGTTTGGTCTGACAAGATGCTCAATTGGGAAAAGAGAAGCGAACACATTTGGCTAATCGGTCTCGTTCAAGCCCGATTTGAAGCAGGAAGACGGCTGAGCGACCCCGATGGAATCAATCAAGTATTCTCCGGTGTTGCCTCATATCAGAAATGCAAGTCAAATGGATTATTGAGTACCTATTGTCTGAAGATGTGACCATGAGATGTATTGGAGGAGTGGTTGGAAGGGACAATCAGTTGAGGGGGTGGGTTAAAAGCCCCTGTGCATCAGCTCAGGCGCAGGTAAGTAGTTTGGAGAAAGACAGGTCAGATTACAGATGAATTCAAGGTACCCATGGCGTGGAATGTTCTTTGTGAAGAGAGTCCGGGATGCTGGATCCTAGGATAACTCTGAAACAGGGCTTCCCGGGGTTTATTTGAACGGTCTCCATAGCCTCTTCGCTTTAGACAGTGGCAGTAATTGAACATTTTCTCTGCACTAAGGAGTTGCAAATAATTCCAGGGGGTTATGCTACCCAAGTCAACCTTCTGATATCAAAATTCTAAACCGAAGAATGACTTAGCACCCAAGGAGGTATAGGGTGGTCACTTTCACACAGCCATAATATCTTCACATGAGAGACTTGTCCCGATTAGGAGTAGAACAAGTTCATTGCATGACGGATTTTGAGGTGGAAACTCATGTTGAGTATCCTTAGCTGTCTCTCCTCTTTGATTGTCTTGTTTCTGCATCTATCAAGTGTCGTGCAACACTAAACGATCTCGTGCGTTCTGGTTCTCAAGCATGTCAACGTGCTACTGCGGATCGTAAGCCCCTTTGCTGAAGCATGGTTGTCCAGAGGATCCATTCCATTTGCTTAGCATCTCTTGAAAGTCTATTCTGGTTATCAAAAAGTCCCAATACGTGCTAACAGCGCTTATACTGCCAGATTTCTTTGTCCCCGTTGAGATTATAAACGAGGTAGTCCGTCGATGGTAATCTCCGTTTGTACGATCTTTCTTAGTCTGGAGCAAAGTCAAAAGGTTAAAGAACCTTTGCAACGACTCCACTAATGCATGTTGTGAACCAACAAAAGCCTCATATTGAATACTCAAGATTAATGCTAGAATTTGCAAGTAGACTGAATCATTAGGTATGATAGGTATTTGAGCATAAGGTATGTCAGGTGATCAAGTTTCTTGCAACTTGTGAGTATTACTTTCAGTAAGGTACTGATCTAGAGTATCTTAGACTTCAATCAGGATTGAGAGCTTGGGCCAGGCTCACTATTGCCTATCAGCATGGACATTCTCGTCCGGGGCATGCGGATGTGATCTTCACAGGGGGCACACAGTCACAGGTAAGGTTAACTTACATTAGAAGGTGGATGGAAATGGCTTGAGGTGGATCAAGTGGGGCCCACACCGTTAGCTTCTCTAGGCGGGGGTGCTGAATGGCGGAGCATCCAGTATCGCACTGTGCCTTCTAATTTCCATGGTATGGCCGTCTCAACCAATAATATTACCGGTTACTGGCTTAGACAGGGTAGGAGCCATGTGGAAGATGGGGAAGAGGCTCGACCGGTCAAGGATGACTGCCCTGTGCGTGACAACTTCGCTTGTTGCCGCCTTTTAGTTTCAACCTCAACCTCCACTGAGAACCAACCTTGAGCACTTGACTTCAGTGTCCACCCCATGCACTCGCATCTTCCACCCAGACAGGACAGTTATGGCGCGCCCATTACGTATCTCTAATAAGTCTTCACACGCAGACTGCGGTTCACTCGCGGCCTTTCGCCATCTGACTTCCCGACTTTGAATGAGCGGTAGCGAACGTTTCATCCGTTATGACCATTGCAGCTTTAATCAAGATCAAGACTACGCTACGCACGAACGATACGATACCCTAGGATCGGGTTACCCAGAGAGCTGGGTCAAAGCTGGCATTGGCAGGCCAGATGCGATGCACACAAAGCCCCCCCCAGCCCTTGCTGATTTGTTCCAGCCTCCAGCCTGCATCCCCCAAATTTCAGGGATTCGGGGCATTGGATCCCAAAACGGCCATCATCAGATTTATCCTCTGCCTTCTCAAGTTCACTGTTATCGGCAGCCCCAGCCTCAACCTCCCTATGGTCCTAGTCTGTTGATGCGACACCCACCTGTAGCTGGGTACACCACTGACCTGCCTCTTTGCCTATGGTGTCGATTCGCTGCCATCACTGCCGCTGCCGCTGCCGTTGCTGTTGCTGCCATGCTGAATCACTTACATTACACTCCTGCTTGATTTTGTATCACTTTCTCGCTGCAACATGACCGTGCCATCTTCAGCCTCAATCAGCAGAACGGGGCAGCAAAAGGAAGGTTAATCGACTTGAAGGTCTGGAAACAGTCATATGTCACATTCCACAAAGATCTAACTGGAATCGCGCCGAACGGTCCAAAATTTCTAGTCTCAACTGTTGTAAATACGCGCTTGATGCTTGTCGCAGTTCTTTCAACGGCTTTAGTTCCACCACCCCTTCTGGCTACAACAATTACACTGCGGGCACAGCCGTTGGCCTGAAAGATACTCTCAATGGACGGCCCGATCCGGTTCAAAGTCAACCCTCATTCTCATTCGCCATACCTTCGTTTACTCGTACCGTCGATCTGCTTCTCATGACCAACCACGATTTAGAAGACAAAGCAATGACATGTTACCCTTTTCATCGGCCCCTCAATATCACAATCATCAGGTATGCTCTCAGACGCCCCATGTTGATAACAAGCGCGACAATGCGCCATTGGTGTCGGCGTGAGCAGCTTGTGCTGGCCAGCTCAAGCCTTGGTAGACGGTAACCGACACCGACATCAGATGGCCCCAATGATCCTTTACTGGAGAACACGAGAGCTTGCAGCCTATCAGTCCGCGAGTCTATGAGCTCTGCCGCGTCCTCTTCTGGGCAAGCTCATCAGTCCTTGGACCATGATATGGACCTGCGCCGCCCCCTCCTCATCACTTCGGGTACGGAGGAATATCATTGGCTCGTCGACAATCTACGCAATCATCAACGCCCCTTCGGAACTTCTGATCGTGAAATCGATGGCCCTTTATTTCGACCTACTCCACATGAGCATTCGGCATTGCCTTGACCTGGTCATAGCATAAAGCTCCCCGCCAATAAACCGTTGACCGCCGGCTCCATAGTTTTCGGTCTCCTGCTGTCCCAGAAGTGTTATGCCGCACCCGCCTTGCGTGGAGATGAAACCTTTCTTCGGCCTCACGTGTCGTTGTGTAAGAACGACTAGGCCTGTAAGGGCCTTGAAACATAGCCTGGGCATCTGACAGGGGCTGCCGATCTTTCTTCGCCCTACACCAGACAATTATGTCAGGCATCAGCATGTAATGGCGTCAGGGTTGGAAGCCACCCGGGGCTGACAGAACCGAAAGCTTGAACGGTTGAAGGTGCCATGCCAATCATGATGGGTTGGTGCCTTGATCACTTGGCGACTGTGCCTTCATCCCTAACCGCACTTGGATGTATGTAAAATTTCCGAACAAACATGGGCCTGGTTGTCGATCACTGCGCCAAAAATCCTTCGGTATTAAGCAGACGGTTCTCGCCGCTGCCCTTTTCCATGTCCGCTATAGGTGGGGGGTTTCGACGCATCTCGACTTCGTATCAGAGACAAAACTGTCCAAGAACCAGGCACTTCGATCCAAGTGGCTGGCTTTTGTCCTTCCACCGCACAAACCTGGGCTGTTCTGCAGTGTTCCGTCTCTGGCGTCTTTCTCTCGTCAAAGCAGGACCTCTCCTAGCTCTCCCAATCAAAGCCGTGTTTGTGGCGTATCGTAGAAGCATTGACGGCCGGGTGCTTGCATACTCATGCACTCGTACTGGCGCCCGGAGTGGATTACAATGGTCTTCAGGCTCAGGGCAGCGTCCAAGGCCGTACCCTACTCGAGGCACCTAGACTACAAATGCCCCTTTGTTATGTCCCGAGGCTGACCTCTGCGTCCACCTTTCGAGGCGCAACGGACCAACTACCAAGTATACAATGAATTGAACGCTGCCGATCAAGACTAGACTCGGTGTATGCATCTTGTTTTCGGCGGTCAATATTCACTGCCGTCTTGCGGCCCGTGAGCTCAATCGGGAATGCATCTGGGCAGGGCTCTCAGAAGCATTGCTTGGTCCAGATGGTGAGGATCGTGGAGGATTTGAAGCATGGCCCTGCACTTGCACGCGGCTTCCTGCTTCCAATTGTTACCGTGAGCTCCGTTGACATTGCGGCTCTCCACTGCTGCCAGTCAAGACGGTTGGGCCATATCATTCACCGCCCTCGAGATTGTGGAAACAATTTTGACTATCCATGAGATACTCAGGAGGTTATCTTGTCAATAGTACTGGGGTTTCTGAGCTCCCCATAATTTGCATGTCTTCTTCCCGTTGTCTCAGGCTCTGCACAACCTCAAGTCTTCCACCATTCAAAGTCCCTGCCCCCAGCCGGTGACCCCGAGTCTGCTATTATTTCTACGAGACTTTCGGCAGACTTCCTGGTTAGGACCTAGCTCCTTTCTTTTCTACTTCTCGCTCAGTCCTGTGCTACACGCTCTCATAATCACCCCATGGAGCCTCTTAACTCTTCCCCCTCAGTCTATTCCTGTACGATCCCAGGTCAGCCACCACCGCTTGAAATCGAAGCGTGGGTATATAGACAGCCAGATCCTGCACTCGCGCGGTTGTGTCTTGTCTAGAGTTATTATCTCTGGCAGTTTAACCTTTCAACACTGCACTTGTCGTTTGTGACACCATTTGTCCAGCAATATCGTCACCCTACCCGAGACCGAAGAGAGTAAATTATCTCGAACAAGTTATCTGACGAAAGAAACTCCAAAACACGACAGTATTCACTCAGGTTCTTAAGTAAGGCAAGGGTAAGACACGGCTATTGTTTTCGAGTTCGGCGTTCACTATCAACCCCGATGTCATTGCCATTCTCATCACAAACTCGACGTCGAAGCACTAAACTGTCCATAAACTCGTTCGATCTACCAGTTCTTAACTCGAAGCTGGATACTCTTGACTCGTGTCTTTGATGCTTGTGGGTAGAGTCTGTCCCTGAACTAGACTGGTCTGTTCTGCTATGGTGCGGATTGCTGCCCTCGAGCTTATAAGTGGACAATCATGCACGGTACTTATCGAGAAACGGGCTGTCAGGAAGGCTATGGGGTATAGTGGCTCATCTTTTCAGCAAGAGCTGCTGGCCCTTCAAGCTAACTTCGATATCTTCCGAGTTTAAGGGGGTTTGGTGCTTCTTCACTGTCCACATCAGTATCCCTGAACACTCAGTTGACCCCAAGTATAATCTGGAAGGCGGCGCGAAGCTGATACAGTTACATATTTAGGTTCGAGAAATAACGACAAAGGGGGGTGCCAGTCCTCTGGTGAGTTGTAACGAACAGTACATAAAACGGACAACTGACTTGACTCGAGGTATGTGGCTTTACAATCGACAAACCTCGGAATGGGTCGTATAACAAATTGTTGTTTGATCCCAGCTAACCCAGAAGTTGCTAGTTGAGTGCATGATCCGTCCGAAAGTCCCGCTTGAAGTGTTTTTCACTTGATGACATACGCTGTATTGTCCTTCGAAAGTGCGCATGAGTTCTCAAATTCCCAAGGTAAGATAATTTGATACTGGCACAATAGAAGCCAGAGGCCTGCCAGGTTCCTAGACTGCTGGCGCTCGGTCATCTATATTGGGATCACAAGTTTTATGCGAAGAAAACGGGTGAACAGTGCTGTTTTGCCGGTTTGCTTTTTCATGGTACGTTAAGAGTTTTCATCGTTTTTGCATTCATCCTTTCTCTCGCCATCCCCGATAGCATATCAAAAGGAAGACCTGAACTTGTTGTTATTGCCATACTCTCCGCTTTGGCTAGTTGTCACAACTGTCCCCAAACGTCTCGTGCACTGGGGCGTTCATGGCTGTCGGCCGACTAGTGGTAGACAAGGGCTCCCCTAAGAGCGTCTTGGTCAAATAGGCCACCAAGGAATGAGATTAAACAAGTGTTTACCATCTGGGAGAGATGGGTGGTGCTATTCGAGACGCTATGTCATGTACTGCTGTGTTTTGCACCTTGTGTTCTGTGTTTCGTGCACCAAGACAAGCAAGCCGAAGACCTTATCTATAGCAAGGCCCGCATCTAGACTCCCGAGTTCCACAGGAGGTGTTTATATGGTATGCGAACGATAATGAGCCAGTGCTTATATCAAGCATGAAAGGGAGTAAATAACCATTACTATTATAACTGGCTAACACAAAATCAAGGCCTTGAACGAATAAACAAGTTTGCAGCTCGCCATGGAATCGCCGCTTAACTTGTAATATGACCGAGACGAAGATGCCAGCATATTTCATGGCATCTCCTGGAGATGATCGAGGATCAGCGCTGCCATCAGAGTCAAGGGCTAACTCGATATCTCTTAAACAGGACTACGACTCTTCGACGCCCACCATGGGCTACATGGATATGGCGACGCATACCGGAGAGATGAGGTCAGTCTTTTTTATATTGCCTTTAGTTGGTTTTTCTACGTGCAATGCTTTTCATGTTGGGCTACGTTACGACAAGACTGCTTTGCGAGGCCGCGCTTTCTCCTCCGTATATATGCACCTACTTCTGTAGCTTTCTTTTGTGCATTTTCTGTTAAACCATTCAGGTTGCACTTGTTAATTCCCCATGAGCTTTACGATTCGATGGTGAGTGGTTCGGCCTTGTTCGCGAGTTGCGAGCTAGGAACTGGGGCCAGTCACTGCCCAAGACTCCAAAACCCAACCAAACTAAGCTATACCCATGTCGCTGGCGGCAATGGTAGAGTTCCAGTTCCCTAATATTTCGCCATGAGATCTCCCTTGAAATAACAGTTTATATTCCCTTCCCTTTTTCTCGTCTCATTTGCCATTTTCTGTACACTCCTTCAGCTACTGCTATGGCGGGCCTCAACCTTGTCGGCGTCTTTAAGTCAGGCTCTGAAAAGAATGGATAGCCTCTTAGCAACTCACTATCTTCCACTCTCCTTGGCGCTATCACTACAGAACCACCCCTGTCGCTTTTCTTTTCTTTTTGCTGTGTCTTAGTTCACTCGACCTAATCATGCATGACCTTTGTCTCTGCTGTTCTCGAGGATCCCCGCCAGATTTGTGAAACCATCAACTGAAGGGGGTTTCTTCCTCACGATCCCTTCACACGTTGCATGAGCTAGCTACTCAATTGCCGCTTTGTCTTGATCCTGTCTATCCTCTTGCAGACAGCTGCCAGGCAGGGTTCCATCACAACCGGAGTAATTGGCAGCAAGCGCAGCCTTGTCAGCCATTTTCTGTTAAGCATTCCATTCCCCATTCTTTAATTATTACGCAAGATCCCAACCCCAACCCCCCCTTCCCTGGGCTCTTCAATGCTATATCCCATGTCGTTGCCGACGGAGCGATCTCCTGCTCGTCTATTGGTCTCTAGAAAATTCCAAAACTGGCCAGTCAGTGTATGCGTCTCACAGGCTCACGGTGATTGTCTGCTTGCTTGCTGGCAGCCCGTCAACTCGGATCTCTCTCGGTGGCTTGTCACAAAGCAATAGATAGCTCTCTTGGTTTTGACATTGACGCCCGGGGTGTGGCTCTTGCTACCTTGCCCAAAAACTAGTCCCTGTATCCTTTCAACCCTATCCCACCCGTTCACTGGCTACCTACTTTGTTACTTTGTTTGAGTTTCTGCTTACTGCTATTCTGCCTACTCTCCTGCCCTTTCACACGCCCACTACACTGCAGTCTGCATCTATTACCTGCCTGCCCATTTCACATTGACTACACGCCGCCCCGGGTCAGCGCCCCGCGCCAGTGTCAGTGCCAGTGCTATTGCAGTGCCGTGAGCTGCTGCATTGGCCGTCTTTGTAGCCTCTCGAAACTGCTCGGCTGGCTTTGTGGCACACCAACGGCCGGCAGTATTACCTGACGTGCGCTTCAAGCTGTGACACGGGGAACACTGTAGTTCCAGGGCATGGCAATACAGCATCTCTGTGGCCGCGTCCTCTGCCGTTGTCGCTGCCACTGCCAACTGCCATTGCCGTCCCGTTGCCGTTACCTACCTATCTACCTGACGTTATCGCTACTCACTTTTGCTGCTATTGCTGCTCCATGGTCAGCCTGAGGCCGTTTTGCTGATGAGGCGCCAGATACCCACAAGAGGCCAGTACTTCTTTGACGATAGAGCCCTCCCAACCTTCGTCGCTCTTAAACCTGTTCCATCCGCCGGTTCTCAGCTCCACCGCGCAGTACCCCCAGGACGGAAGTGCCTTTTTCCAGTCTCAACCAACTGGCCATCATCATCTCTATCCGGGTATAGACGTCCGCTCTCGACTGAGCTCCAAGTACGTCGTCTTCTTCCTTATTTATTCTTCAACCTCTTAGCCCTCTCACACTCCTCTCGGCTTCACCACTTGGTGTTGAGGTTCACGTCGCAACCGCATACCATACCTCTCGAAACTCATATTTCCCTTGTCCTCTTTCTTCCTTATTCCCCTGTCTTCTGATCCTCACGTCTCCTGTGTACAAGAAAAAGGCAGAGACATGAGCTGGGCTGGACTGGATATGACACTCGCCAAAAAGAAGCTCTATCGAGCATTGCAGACAGAGTAGGAACTGACTGCTGCCGGCAGCACCACATCTTCGACGGGGATGGCACATCCCTATCCCCCTTCACACCGCACACCAGGCCTCCCGCACCCTGGTCCCCAGATCAGTGCTCGAGAACAGTACACCTCTGCTACACCAGGGTTTAGGAGGCCTTCCGAGCACTCTGTGCGATCACCTTCCTTTGTCCCACAGCCGCGAGGAAGGCATCCGCTGTCGCCAACTATAAGCGCCAACACGGCCTTCACGGCCCCAAGTATGGGCTCTAGCGGGTACGGCGGTAACGTTAGGCCGCCTCAGAGCATTCCTCCACTGCAACCAGTTCACATGCTGGGAAGCCTCCAATATAACGACGGCGCGGGAACGCCTGTCAAAGTGGACATCAATGGTACCATCGACAAAGGCTTCTTCTTGTCCGAGAATGAGTGGACATGTTATCGGAGGAACTACTTTTCCTGTGTTTGCTCCTTTTCCTTGAGCCCGCACCTACCCAGCTTTACCATCCAGTACACTGCGAGTGGCTCTACGCAACCCGTTCAGGTGTTTGGATTTGCCATGTCTATCTCCGCTGTTGTCTCCGACAACGAACAGCACAACATCGAGCTGGTACAGCATACACCAAAGAGAGACAAGGGGCCCATACAAAAGCCCGAAAAGGTTCGGCTCAATAACAAGCCCCCACAGGCAAGTCACCACCACCACATGGGCATGTACTCTGAGTCAGTCGGACCCAACCGCCCTGTATACCCCGAAAATTACAGCAGCCAGTCCGGCAGCCAACAGCTACCTACGGAGCACACGTTCGAGCGCATCCAATTCAAGCAAGCCACACAGAACAACGGAAAACGCAGAGCTGCTCAGCAATACTACCAATTGGTTGTTGAGCTTTGGGGTGACGTCGGTAGTCAGAACGGCGGCGAACAATTCGTCAAGATAGCCACACGCAAGTCCGCAAAGATGATTGTCCGAGGCCGCTCTCCAGGGCACTATCAAAACGACAGACGCGGAAGCCAAAGCAGCGGACCTGGAGGATCTTCGGGTAACATGGGAGGTTACACTGTCAGTGGTATGGCCGACTTCAACAATCCCATGATGAGCGGTCCAAGCTACGCCGCTAGTGGGTTTGATGCTCGCAGCAGCCTCTACGGTGTCCGTCATCATGATATCCCACCCGAATCGATGATCCCCCAGGAGGATTCAAAGGCCATCGGAACGACCCGAGAGTACCAGTACTACCCAGGACCGATGTACGAAGGGCAAGGCGACCGGATTGACCTATTCAACCCTCGTGGGGAACGCGATAACCATGTTGTGCCGCACATGGCCACTGGTATGGACATGAGTGGCAAGATCAAGCCGGACTACGACGGCGCCGCTCTGCCTAGTATTTTCCATCCGCCAGCCCAAATGAACGATCGTCCGCCAGGGCCCTTTGAGGGCAAGACAACATCGAGTGGTTACTATCCAATTCCTTCGTCTGGCATCAACATGACCATGACATGATCTGTTGCTACGAGCCGTTGCGGACAATACGGTATCGAAGTTGGCGATTTGAAACGAGAGTGTATGATCACACAAGGCGGCGTTAAGGCTTCAACCTCTGTTCACTTCAGAGTTTCTTTAAAAGGGGAGGCAAAAAGAGGCAAAATTGTGGCACGAACATCAGCATGGTCAGGAGCAAGAAGAAGGGCATGGCATTGGCATATGTTTGGGGTTTCGATCATTTTCGAACCAGGACTTTCATTCGTTTGATGAGATCTTGGCTCTTTGCAAGCAGATTGGCCTTCAATGCGGCAAGGCGGGCAGAAAAGCTGCAAATAATAACGATGTGTACGACATGAAGTTAGGGACATAAGATGCTGAGCTTTGTCAGACGTGCTGGGGGCGAGCAAAAGCAGCACGGTGAGAATGAATGTAAGAGGAGCAGAAAATCAGCAGCGACAGCAACAGCAACAGCAACAGCAACAGCAACAGGAATGGCAACAAAAACAAGGCGACAGACAGGAAGACGTAAATGGAGAGATCTTGTTCTCTCTCTTTCTTTCTTTCTTTTCGGGCGAACGGGACATGGTTTGGAAGAAAGGAGGGAGGAAAGGAGGATACCCAGGGTGCATTTTCTTTTCACTTCCTATGGCACATGGTTTCATCACTTTGATGTTTTAACTGAATGTAATTCTCATCATTTCACTTCTTTTCTCTTGGTAGCCCAGGATGCAGCAGCCTGCTAACTGTGGATGCTGTTATGTTTGATGACATGGCTAATGGCTTTTCCAAACCTGTCGGTGGCGTTGATGCAAAGCGTGGAGGAGATAGTGGATGGGGGCCGAAGCATCAGGAGGGGAAAAATGGCGTTGAAAGACGAGTAAAGAACAGAGAGGGCAGAGGGATAAATCAAGAATACGATGCCAATAGGGTCGAAACATTGGCATGTTGCATGCATGATTTGTTCCTAGGATAGATAGCACATATAGTATTCAATGGAAACCTGGTTTACCTCTGGCGCATACGCTATAGTACAGAACAGTACAGCGGTCTGGGACATGCGTAATAGGCAGGATCTGGTGGGATGCAGGGTCCTATGATATGACACGAATGAGGTTGGACGTATTTCAACTTGGATGCTTTGACTTTTGGTCTGGTATGGGCATGACGGTGACAAGAGGGAGTGAGGCTGGGGTGCGATGATTGATTCGCAAGCATACCCCCTTTCAGCAATAAACAAAGCCTCAACAAAGGAACCACAGCCAAGAAGTCCAATGCCAAATTTATTGATTCTCAGACACAGCTCGAGAGTCCAGATCCAAGGGGTGTAAGCTGTATCAATGGGCATGAGGCGCAGATATTTGTTTTTCAACTAGTTTAACTGTGATGGGTGTCAGGGTCTAGAGGGGCAGACAGGCCATCCTTGTTATATCACATTTGCATATGCACATGTGTACGGACATGTACGTCAACAGAAAGCCTACTGCTAGTGCCAGGTATGTATGCGTGTTATTGTTAAAGATCGATCATCGAGGTTGGACGGTTGAGGCTATAAGGTTAGATTAAGGTTGTTTTTGGGCACGCTAAACACGTTTTTTACCGGCGGGAATGGGCCGGACCGCTACCCTCGGAGAAGGTAGGTGCCATGGTGCCTTGGTGTTTTTATTTAAGTTAGCTTTTACGTATCCGTACTATAACGGGGATTGAGAGGAGATAAAGTCGAATGAAGCTTCTGGGTTTAGGTTGGTTTGGATCGCGGCAGGCCGGGTACAGAGCGGGAGTAGGCGCTGCACAGACCCTGGATAGACTCTTTTATTTTCTTTTTAGGGTGGACGAAAGATGCAGATGCAGGATGATGGAATGAGGTTGGTCATGCGGAAATGATCATCGAGGGGTCTGGCTTTCAGGTCTGGTACGTATATGGAAGTACCTCGTCCAAGGAGAGTTTTGAGTGGATCGACGCTAGGGAAGGTATCCGTACTATCGTAAAGACTAGATCGGAGAGTGGAGACTGGAGCGGCTCGGAGATTTAATTGCAGATGACGATAAACAATAGAATTAGATGATGCATATACGGATGAGACAAGTGGATGTGTTTTTCGCGTTGGGCGAGAGGAAAGAGATATTTAGGTATCGTGTTGGTCGACTGTTGGCCCAGGCTTGTTGGATGAAAATCAAACTACGGAGTATGTACCTGGGAGGTACACGTGCAGCAGACAAGGGGGGGATATTCAAGCGATCAGGTTAGTGAACCTTATGAGGAGAACCCCTACAATGGCTGCACGTATTTCTCGCATTGGTGTAGACTTTGGTGGGCACATCACATATTAGGCTGCTCGCCTGTTGTCAGGGTCAGGGTCAGGGCTGTCAGAGGCCAAGAGGTGTGATTGACCAGGACATCAACAGCATGTAAGATCGATTAAGTCTCAATACTACGTCACTCAACAGGTGAGAAGTGAATGTGAATGTGAATGTGAGGTTGAATAGCCTTTTGACGAGATAGCCTAATGTTAGAGTTGATGCGTTGTCTTGCAGCGTATAAGCAGCATCAAGACAAGACAAGACACCAAGATATCCTATCGCCAGTTCACTTGACGACGCCAACCTAGACACACATACACAATCGCAGAGGTACTTCTTCAAGCATGCAATCTACCCCTCACCTCCATGTCACCGAGTACCCGGTCAAGCCCTCTCTGTGCCCTTTTGCTGTCGACCGAGGCGGGTAGTTCTGCAAGCCTCCATCTCCCCGTGTTACACAACATGTGTACATCTTCATCTTGATGCAGATGAAGCGCCAAAGGCCGAATAAATGACGAAGCCGCGAGTTTTCTCACCTTGAATACTTAATTTCCCTTCTCTTCGCCTTTTCGCCTTCAATTTCGCTCTTTGGAATTCATTTCTGCCCCTGTTTTTCGCAAAAAGGTCATACTTTGGCTTCAGTACCAAGCCCCGACTTGCGACATTCTTTGCCAACTCCGGCGATAACTCAACCTTGGCACATGCGATGCGCTAATGCCGCCTCCGTTCATACATGTTAAACGCGATAAAGAAAAAGATACAGGTCGATAGTGAGACAGAGTCCACAGGAAAGTGCTTTTTTTGCTTTTCTCTTCTCTAAGCAGCGCCAAGAAATGTCGTATTTGAGGCTGATGCACGTCTCTACACCGGTTCAACATCCCTGCCTCCCTTGACTCGTCGACTCCACCCATGAGGCCTTCCTCGGACGCCGGTTTGAAAAGAGACTAAAAAACCGGGGTGAAGGGTGGTCAAGGGTGGTGTGAGTAGCCTCTGACACGGGCGAGAGATTCTGATATCTGACAAGTCCAGCGCGAGAGAGAGGTAATAACGACGCCTCAAGTAAAGACATGATGTGATGTGATCTAGACAAACAGACGATGCTAAATATGGGTTTGAAAACTGTGAAATTAGAGACATTATCTGATAATTAGATTTAGATATCTATTCAGCTTACGCCATGTTCACTTTGTCTCTCGTCTGTTCTTATTCATGCAGATTCAATAGCCTAACAAGGTATCTTGCAGTAGAGATCGAACTGCACTCATACTCTCCAGATAGCATCAGCCATCTTAGCCACCATGCCCATCTCTGCCGTGTCGTGTACCCTCACTATATCCGCCCCGCCCTGCACCGCCGCCACTACCGTCGCCGCCGTGCCCCACGTCCGCAACGCCGGCTCCGCGACTCCCGTGATCCGTCCGACGAAAGCCTTCCGGCTCGAGCCCACCAGCCACGGCAGACCTTGAAGCCCTGGCCAGTACCGCAGCTCTTCCAGCCGTCGAAGGATCTCGAGGTTCTGCTCTCCCGTCTTGGCGAAGCCGATGCCCGGGTCTAGAATCATGCGCCACCGCCGGATACCCGCTGCCTCGGCCGCTGCTACGCGCTCGAGAAGCTCGGATGCGATTGTGGGGATCAGTCCGTCTGGATACGAGGTTAACTTTGTCATGGTCTGTGGTGTGCCGCGCATGTGCATCAGACAAATTGTCTTCTCGAGACGGGCGACGGTTGAGAGCATATCCGGGTCGAGGACACCGGCTGAAACGTCGTTGATTATGTCCGCTCCGCTGGCGATGGCTTTCTCGGCGACGGATGCACGATACGTGTCGATGCTGATAGCCACATCACGAGCTTCCGGAAGTGAGCGGATGAGTTGAATGGCGGGCACAACGCGAGATGCTTCTTCCTCAGCTGAAACTTCTGGTCGACCAGGAGCAGTTGACTGGCCGCCAACGTCGATAACCGAAGTTCCATTCTTGACCATGTCCACGATGGTCTGGGCGAGGTCATCTCGATCGTGGAGCCCTCCGTCTGAAAATGAGTCGGGCGTCAAGTTGAGGATCCCCATGACATGGGTCTTGCGCTTTCCAGCAAGAGGCGTCAAGGAACCTGCTGTCGAAGAGAGCGGTGTCATGGAAGACAGTGGCTCGCCAAGAGGCAGCTCATTCAGATTATCCTGGATGAGCTTCCACGGTTTTGTTGGATCTAATGATTTCGCAGGGATAAGTCTGCAACTCGCCGTTAGAATACCTTGACTGTGTTCATCTGTGCAACATACTCAGCCAGGGGTCTCAGGACAAATTCCCGCTCCAGGATACCAATATGGGGAATCTTAAGCCGTTCATGGTCAACCTTTTCGTCGCCGTAGAGAAGGATGTCCAAATCAATGTTACGTGGGCCCTTGTCGATAACTTTCTTTCGTCCCATGTCATTCTCAATGGCTTGAAGCTGATCTAGAAGAGCTATAGGATCAAGTTCTGTCTCGACCTGGTGGATTGGTCAGCAGGGAATCATCCACGGACATGTTTGATATACATACCTCACAAGCACCGTTGACAAAGCGGTCCTGGTCGGTAACATACATAGGCTCCGTCTCCCAGAGACTACTGGTCCTCTTGACTTTGATTCCCCGACGGTCCATCTCATTGCATGCCCGCTCAATCTCAGCAACGCGGTCTCCCATATTGCTTCCCAGAGCAATATACGCCGTCCTCTTCCGCGGGCCGCTACTCCCACAGCCACCTCCATTTGCACACGCGCATCCACAGGCATTATGATTAAGTCCAGGTATTGTGCTTCTCGCAAGAGAGCGAGGGCGCGCTGGATGAACAAAAGACCGCTGATGAGGCCGTGTTGGGGTCAACGAACATCGCGATGCAGAGGCCAAAGCCTGTAGAGGAAGAATAGAAGCGTTGTTTCCGGGGCTTCTGAGGCTTCGAATGAGCGGGCGGGAAGAAATAAGAGGTTGTCTCATGGTGAGTGCTGCTGCTGCTACATGACGGCCTGGGACATGGTGTTGAGTGAGTTCGGAGGCTTTGGATTGAAGCCGCGAAAATTTGCGTTAACGGGACACTAGGTGTGGATCTAGTGGCTTTCAACGTTGCTGTTAAAGCTAAAGGGCTGAATTTGAGGCTATAACGAGCTTTGCTATATGTACCGTAGAATAGAATAAGCTGACTGAAGGAATAGGGCTGAGTGATCTAAGTCATAAATCTGAGCTGACTGGACAATTTCCGTGTGGTCGTCATGATTCATGTCACGGGGTCTTGAGTCTTGGTCTTTGCTGACTACAACCTCAAACCTTAGCACCGAGCACATGTCAAAGGCGGGCATTCAACTTGGGGGCCAACCATAAAGGAATACGAATCTACCTAGGCAAGTAGGTAGATAGGTAGGAGGGGGAAATTTAAGTCCAAAAAAAGAAAGGAAAACTCTCTTTCCAGTGAGAAACAGCAGGTGCACTCAAGATTAACCGAGTTACTGTAACAGTCAGGCCACTTGCACTTGCCCGCATTCAAAATTGTTAACGGTCTCTCTTCCCGAGGCATCTTCCCCAGATTCAACGTGCCGCTATTCCTAATGCGGGAACAATTCCTACTCCACACTCTTTCCCTCCCGCCTCAGACTCCAGACCTCGGCATGTGGTCGGGCTCCTTCCTGTTCCTACCATCGCGAACCGTCCCTTTGGCCTCTTTCCCTGCTAGAACCCCTCTCACTATCAGCTGATCCTTTTTATAGCCCAGATTCCTTCTCCAACGCGCTTTTTCTGTTTCTTTATCAATCAATCTTGCTTCTATCTCCACCAGCAAAAGGAAGAAGCCAGCTCTCTTCAGTCGCGACTCGATACCATCATCTACACAAGACAAGACAGACACCATGGCCTCACCACGTACGTCATCACCAGAGTCCTCTCCAATTCTCCAATAATCGCTAACGTGCTCCCTTTACAGAGAAGCTCCGAACTCCCATCACCGATCTTTTCAAGATCCAGCATCCCGTCCTCCTCGCGGGCATGAACGTTGCCGCCGGCCCCAAGCTCGCCGCTGCTGTCTCCAACGCTGGCGGCCTTGGTGTCATTGGTGGTGTTGGATACACTCCTGACATGCTGCGCGAGCAGATCGCAGAGCTCAAGAGCTTCCTCAACGACAAGAACGCTCCCTTCGGTGTTGATCTGCTTCTTCCCCAGGTCGGTGGCAGTGCGCGCAAGACCAAGTATGCCCTTCTCCCCCATATTCCGGGCCCCTCGGCTCATGAGATCTTGCGATCACATGCAGATCTCACTAGTGAACCAAGCGCTGACATATGATTCAACAGCTACGATTACACCAAGGGTAAGCTCAACGAGCTCGTCGATATTATCATCGAGGAGGGCGCTAAGCTCTTCGTCTCTGCCGTCGGTGTTCCCACCAAGGCTGTCGTCGACAAGCTCCACGCCAATGGCATCGTCTACATGAACATGATCGGCCATGTCAAGCACGTCCAGAAGTGTCTTGACCTCGGCGTCGACATCATCTGCGCCCAGGGTGGTGAGGGTGGCGGCCATACTGGCGATATCCCCACAACTGTCCTCATCCCTGCTGTTGTCGACATCTGCAAGAAGCACAAGTCTCCTCTCACTGGCGGCCCCGTCCAGGTCATCGCTGCTGGTGGTATCCACAACGGTCAGCTTCTCGCTGCCTCTCTTATGATGGGTGCCGGCGCCGTCTGGGTCGGAACCCGCTTCATTCTCACTGATGAGGCTGGTGCCCCTAAGGCTCACAAGGAGGCTGTCCGCACATCCGGCCACGATGACAACATCCGCACTATCATCTGGACCGGCCGTCCCATGCGTGTCCGTAACAATGACTACATTAATGACTGGGAGACCAACCGTCAAGCCGAGATCAAGGAGCTCGTTTCCAAGGGTGTCATCCCCTACGAGGCTGATCTCGACAAGCTCGCCGAGGCCACTAGCGATAACGATAGCGGCGACGACGACGAGGACCTGTTGGACAAGTACCGACCTTATCTTATGGGCAAGTGCGCCGCTGTTGTCAACGAGCAGAAGCCTGCTAAGGCTGTCGTGGACGAGTTCGTAGACGACGCTGTTACCTGGTTGCAAAAGGGCAACAAGATGATTGCCAAGCTGTAAAGAACCTATTAGATACCTCTTGTCATTTATCCTTGATCTTTTTTTTAATTTTTTAGTATATCTGTAGACTACGAGCATCGTCTGCTTGGATTTACCGTTCGCAGCATGAATTGGATTGGATCAGCATTCTCACTTTACTTTGTTCGATGCACACAGAAATCATTATGAAACTAAAGGATACGTCTTTAATTCGTAAACTAAGAAAACATCAAATCTATTTCATACTAGAGTAACCAAAGCAGTCAACTTTGACATTGCATGTACGCCAGCTCCTGAAAGCATCCCGACCCAGATTCATGCCAAAGCGCATTTTCTCGATACGCCACGTTTCCCTCGATAATGATAATCGAACCGGCGCATGCCTCTTCTGGTTCTTCCCAACTGCTGCTTTTTACCCGACAAGCTCACCAACCTGAGCACCAGCCATGCTCCCCATATTTTTCACTTCGGCTCACACAGTGACGGTTCTGCTCAGTTTCCGAGGTATGATCGAATGGCTCCCTGGAGTCGTGAACCCGCCTCGCCGGCCATTTGCGTCAGGTTCTCGAGATCGTCACCAGCTGTGATACCAAACTTGCGCACAAAGTCCTTGGCGGCTGACTCGAGGTCGCCGTACTCCTCCTCGGGCTCGTCCTCTGGTCGGCCGAAGTAAGCGTTTGACGAGATGGCGGTCGCGCCCTCGAAGCCTTGGAGTCGGGTCTTAGCCTCAGACTGAGCGCTGGGGTCGAAAGCGCCCTTGCCGAAGAACTCGTCGGATGAGATGCCCTTCTGGGTGCCGAACTTGTCGCGAGCATATCGCTCAGAGTCATCTAATCTGGGGTCAGTATCTTTTCTTTTACGTCTGTCTCGCTACAAAACTTACCAACAGCAGCGGCCTTGACGGGTCCAACGGAGCCAAAGCCTCCGGCATTCTTCTTGGGCGCAGCAGCGGCCTTGGGGCCGCCAATCTGACCGAAACCAAGTCGGCCCATGCCCATACCCAATCGCTCGACCTCGGCATCCGACTTCTGGCGTGTATGCGATGAGGTGTTGCCGCGGCTGGGGCTGACGGGAGTAGGAGAGATGATTGAGGCACCAGTTCCAGAGGCGTTCTTGGTCGCGGGATCCTCCTCAGCATCAGGGTCGTAGCCAAGCTTAGCAATTCGGTCAGCCTCCTCCTTGGCCTTTCGTTCCGCCTCGTCAAAGTCAATCACATCACTAGTGACCTTCTTGGCGCCCAGCTTGGTAGTCTTCTTAGCGCCGAGGACATTGGCCTTTCGGGGGCCGGTGGAAGTTGTTGTCTTGCGCAGGGCGGCGGATGTAGTAATTCGGCTTGCGGCAGGCTTGTTCTCACCAGTGGAGGTTCGGGAGAGGGGCGAAGCTGTACGGGCGATATCCTTGCCGTTACCCGAGTTCAGGAAAGGAGAGGGTGTGCGACCGACAACGGGAGGAGTTCCGGTGCGAGAGACAGGAGGTGTAGGTCGCTTGATAGCAGGCTTATCCCAGGAAGAGAAGAAATCGTCATCAGGCTCGCCAGCAGGGGTAGCTGAGCCATCGTCGGTAGCATCAGTGATCACAACTTCGCCAGGATAACTAGACACATGTCAGCTATGATCAGGGGTACTATTCGCGGCGCAGAAACGTACTCTTGAGCATCTCGCGCGGCGCGGCGCTTGAGCTCATCCTTATACTTGGTGGCGGCGTTGGACTGGTACTTCGTCTTAGGATCCTTACTGTTGAGCGCCGCGGTACCGCCATTCTGCTGGAAGAACTTGGTGGCAGACTCGTTGCCACCAACCTTCATAACTCGCAGCTGGTCCCATTGCCACTCTGTTCCAAGTGGTCAGCTCTGGAAGGCGATCTGAGGGGGAGATGAATATCTTGGAGTCTACATACGATCGAGGTTTGTTGATCGCACGAATGAGATGTGGACACCAAGGTTTCGGTGGTTGGAAGAGCAGTCAAGGCAGAGATAGATGCCAAAGGGGACGGATGTCCATGTAGGGTTCTTTTGGCCGCAGTCGAAGCAGATCTGATAGAAGAGGCGCAAGAGTCAATTTGGGTCCAAAGATTGCGCAGAATGGATTGCTGGACACATACCTTGTTCGCTGGCTTAGTCTTCAACTTCTCAAAGATCTTCAGCGACTGCTGCTTTGTCGCAAGGGCGCTCATCTTGATTATTAGGCCGCAATGGGGCAGGAGTATAGAGTTGACACAGAGAGGGAGTAACAGAAGAGGTCTCAGTGCCGCGACAAGTAGTATATACTAGTGTACTTGCGACGTGTCAAGGAGAGGACAGAATTGGAATGGGTATTCGTATTGGTAAGTAAAAGACAAGACAAGCTGGGTTCAGAATTAAGGAGAACTGTAGTCAAGGGCAGTTGTCGATAAGGTGGCATATCGACGGACGCTAGTCCTTATTTGGCCACAATTTGCAACCCCACCTCGAATTCTGCCCGGCGGTGGAGCCGCAATTCGCTGGGCCTTGAGCTTCTGATTGTGAGCTTCTTAATAACTTGATCATATAAACGACAAGTACCATCACAACGTTGAGGCAATTGTACTAGTACAATGGCTGTTGTCGAATCGCCAGGATGAAACCGACGACGAAAAATCTCATCACGACCCGATCCACTGCCTTCCGAGGCATCCCATCCACACTACGACCTTTCCATGCCTCACGATACTATGCGACACAGCAAGGCTTAGGAGCAGCACCACAGGCTTCCAAGTCTAAGCGAAGAGCTGTGACGCCATTCAACGATACTGGATATGTTCCGTGGACAGAACTCTCGGCGGGAGAGAAGGCAGCGAGGGCGACACAGCAGAGCTTCAACTTTGGCATGATCCTCGTTGGTCTCGTTCTCACTGTAAGTACCTCGCATTGGTACATATAAGCCACAGTATTGACCTTCTGTTAGGGCGGCGTGGGATACTTTCTCTGGACCGACGTCTTCTCCCCCGATAGCAAGATCTCCAACTTCAACCGCGCAGTCGACAAGATCAAACGTGATCCGCGTATCCTCGAACTTGTGGGCGATGCCAAGAAGATTACAGCGCACGGCGACGAGACGTTCAATAAGTGGAGGAGGGCCCGTCCTGTTACGTACGTCTGACTATTATATATATATACTTGCCTGTCCAATTGCTGACCGGCTTAGCTCTTCGGAAACAACAGACGCTCGTGGAGATCAGCATCTTATAATGCATTTCTATGTACGTCCCTGTACGACCGGGAATTGACCTGTGACTGACAATTTTAGATTGATGGACCCAAGAACAACGGTATCGCTCGGCTTCACATGGTCAAGTACCGTGGTCATAGCGACTTTGAGTACAAATATCTCTTTGTCGACATCAAGGGCCACGAGAGAATCTACCTTGAGCAGGAGGATACATCGTCTTCAAAAGGTGGCAAGAAACTCAGCTTTTTTGGTGTCAAATGGTGATTGCTACCCTGATGGTTCTCTAAAAGGTCTCGGATTCCGAATTTCTTCTCACACAGCCAATTCTGACAGATTTGGCGTAGGAGGAAGAACAGGGTTCCTGTATTATACGCTGGGAATTGGCTTAGCCGGTTACCACTTGTAAGTGTAAAGTCTTTTCAAGTTTCGTATGCGGGTGTCTTCATACTCAGCGGCGAAGTCGATGGGCAAGCCTGTGTATCTTATATACGTCTTTATAGCATGTCTGCAACTACGAAGCGATGGACAGAAGAAATGAAAAGTTATGTCTTATGCTCAAGTCTATCATTGTGCCATAAGTTCCGCGAACTAGCCTCTCTTTCTCGGCCGCGAGTCTACAAGGATGTATCGAATACACACAGCCTGCCAGATCGGTTTCGATAACTGGTGGTGTTGTGTAATCCGTCTATTGTGTGTTTTTGTAGCATATTCTTTATTCCACGTAGACTCCTATCACTGCTAGGGGACGTCGACTTGTTCCTGGGGTTGTCTGGGTAGCTTGGTTTGACAAAAATGAGCCCCCTTGACACTCCATGTCAATGGAAGCTGTTTCCTTCCTCATCGTTTGAACTACCGTTGATGTTGTAGCTCAGTATTTGATAGATCCTTGAGAGAAAAACGGTTCTGTGTTGATTGTTATCCCAGTCGCGCTGGCTTTTGTGTCCAACTGAATAATGGCTCCTGCGAATTGTCTATGACTATACTCGAACAAGATGTTCCTTCGATATGGGTGTCTTTGAGTATCATTTGCATGTCTTATTGTTTACGGGTGTTGAATACATTCATATGTGATATGCTTTAGCTCATGGCAACAGCCCCTTTGCCTGCCTGTTAATCCTCATCTACGGTCACGATAGCTTCACAGTGATATCTATCTCATCACTCATCCAAGATAGATATAGCCGATCTCGACCTCATATCCTTGTTGAGGTTAGCTATTATTACGGCCCAGTTCTCGTTCAGCTGTGAGATATAGTAGTCTTCCATTCCTGGTTCCTCGTAGGAGACTGATACGCAACGATGGACTAGATCTCAGAACTCTTAGGCACACGGATATGCCCCGGCCTTGGTGCAAACCTATCGGACTCTGGTGGTAGCACTTTTTCATGGGGGTAATCCAAATGCTAGAGAGTGCTCTTTGAAGCTTGTAGTCCTTGTTTACTATGCCCTGCTGCAGCTTTGATTTATCATACATTCAGGCAAGCCATAGGCCCGACCCCTGGCCAGACACGACAAGACTACCTTCAGCTCTTCTACCATACACTGGTTCATTAGCCTCGATATGATTCAATTTGCGTCTCTGGGTTTGCGAGGGCAATCTCACGATGCGAAAGCGTTCAGTTTCACTTTATACATAAGGCAACAATGTCTCGTGGCAAAGACCTTACAGTCAAGAACCAGTGTTTCAACATGCAACAGCCACTAAATAATTAACCATAAGAGTGTATACCATGTTCTCGTCAAGAAAACCGCCGACACCTCGTCTTGCTCATGGCGCACGGCCACGAAAGGTCAGTCTCAGAATAAGTTAGACAACGGCAATTGGCATCAGCCAGGTCGAGCATTGATTGTAGTACATAGGTATCATATCAACGTTCTTGGAGGCCCATTGCTTAGTCTTGAAGGACTCTTTGATCACTCAGTACAGAGCAAAAACACTCAACACCAAGAGTAACCATAAAACACTCTGCAGCATTAGTTCTACTAAGCCTCAAGATGCTATATGACTGAGTTGACTTAGCAACGCACTTGTTAAGGCTGCGATCAGTATCTGGAGGTCGAACGGCCTTTGCAGACCTGCTCTATCATCGGGATTATCCATAGCTACGACTATCCCCTGCTATCGAACAGTGTCACATTAACTCAAGCCTTCCAGCAGCGAGCATCTTGGAAACATGTGACTGCATATTCATGTGACAAGCTATCCAGAGAATCCGCAGAGCCGTAGCCGCAGGCACTTGAGCCGCATCAGAAACTTTCGACGTCGATAATGCAGACCTGAAAAGCTTATCGTCATTCTCCAGGTTCTCAAAGCCTGTTGGGTTGGTATGTAACAATGACACATGGATTCCAGGTACAGTCATAAGAACCGGGTTCTCGACAAAACTTGACCTCTTAGCCGATCCGAGACGACCTCAGTTTTCGGAACTTCCTCTTGGAGAAAGGTTCTTTTTTGAGTGTGAGTGGTTCTCTGTTGAAGCCATCGTCATCACATACTTCCAGCCTTCCAGGGTCCTTTATATCCACACCATAGCGCACTGATCAGCAGTTTCTGGGGAACATCGTGTAGGGCGTGTGTCGAAATCTGGGGAACCAAAATTATATCAATCACCGAGATCGGATCTGCAAGACTGGTACCTTTTCTACCTCACCTCGCAGTGCCGTCATAGCACCTCTGCCTACGCCTGGGGTTGCTTCGAAGTCATCCGTCGAAGTCCACCAGAGTGAAACATAGCAAAGCGCACAGTCATGCCGGCAGTTGCTACTGTGCTGTATCCTCGGTCCAGCGGCTTTGGCGCTTCAACCTAAGCTTCACGCCCCCCGTGGGACTGACTGACGGTTTTCTAGGCGCTGTGAATAGAAGCTCCTTCGTTATCATGTGGAGTCTCACTAGCCCAGTCTAAAGGCTTAGTCTCAACACGATTTCTTCCGAGGTCTTTGCTCGGCGTATCCGTCTTGCTCCGAAGAAAGTTTTTTTCTTCGAACCCTGGAAGTCAAGTTCTTTTATGAAGACCCCTGTCGAAAACGTGCATCTTCTTAACTGGTAAATCATGAGACTCAACGTTGTTAGTCATGTTCCAATGTTCAGGAACCCAAAGTTATCCGAGACTCAGAGATCTCGGTAAGCTGAGTTGATCTCACATGCTCTTTCAAAGTACCGTCGGGTGCCCAGTTATTGGAATAGTGTTATTAGCTGCATTCCTGTTGTGGTAGACAAAATATCACACAGTATCAACACAAGAAGTTGGTCCAAAAATGAGGCTCTCGATCGACCGGGTTTAACATGCTCATGTCGACTGCAGCTTGTGACGGCCGAACATTCCGGTATCTGAGTGTGGCTTGCAGTGGCATTGTGCCTGGTGGCGTGCAAGCTCAAGCAAGCTTTCGGGTAGGTTGAAGAGTGCCGTAACTCGAACATCAGTCAGACTCATTATCCATTCAGAGGGTGAATCTTCCATACTAAAGAAGTTTGACGACGTCCAGGCTGTTGAATCGGAACCTGGAAGCATAATCATCGCATGCTACAAGTTTCGGCCATTATCTTCATAGCGTACCATTTGGTTTTAGAAGCTGAACAATCACCCAGCGATGCTTTCTCACATGTCCTTAGTTCAACATCCAGCATCGTCGCTTTCAACTCGGCAGAGGTATGCCGTTTGACGAAAGGCCCGACTTATCAGCCATTGGCCTAGTCGTGAAGGCAATCCCACGAGTCGTTTGAACGCTTAACAGCATGCGCTGTTTCTTTGCTATACATATTCGTCGCCCTGCGCCTTGCTTCCACTATCTCCACAATCCTCAGGGATTTAGAAGCATGCTGGCCTTGTCTAAACCAACCAAGCTACAGTGCTCCTGATAAGCTTGACCTATGGCGGGTCTTTCAGCTCAAGGTCGGATGAATAATTGCTGATAACTTCAACCAACAACATTCAGCGCATCCGGTCCATGGAATTGTGGGTTGCGAATCGAAGTCATGGGTCTTATCACGTTCCTTCAAGGTTGTCGCGATGTTCTGCCATCCTCGAAGAATTTGCTAGGGCAACTAGCCATAGAAGTCTTTCATGGGTTATGCCTGGTTCCACTGTAGCGTTGGTTGACAGTCAGCCAACACCATGACAGTCTTTGCTGATAGCGCTGTTACCACTTGAACTCGAGGTAGGGACTCAGAGCCAGGCAGCCAAATTCCAATCTCTCAGATACCAGGCAGTCGTTTAACCTCAGTTCTAGTCAACAATTGAGGTGAAGTTATCTGGCATGACTTATTCCGTCATAGCTTGTTCCGTCTGCATGGTCGGCATCCCACACTTGTGAGACCAGGTAGGGGCTATGTTGCAATTGTTGGTTCTTCTGCCGGGATGGGACGAAACGATTCTTGAATCAGGGAACAGTAGGCTGGGCGATGAGCGTGCTGTAGGTTGCAAGGAGCAATCAGTTAAATCGTTCTCTGTCCTTGATTTCAGTGGCACGAAAAGCTATTGAATACATCCAAGTAGCTGTTTTGTATGCTTTCGAGAAATACTTTGCATAATCGATGAATGTGGAAGTCCCATAGGCATTCATAAAAATTAGAAGTTTGGCGTAGAGGCTAGGGCGACGTAATACTAAACCTGGTATTTGGTGCTCATCATGGACTTTAACCCCCATGTGATTGTTTACACCCCTCAGGCGGCGCGGTCATAACAGGGATTGTAATTTTGCAAGGAGCTTTCCCCATGTTGACCCATGCTCCTCTGACATATCGCGGGGCGTGTGCGTGGGGGAGAACATCCACTATGAGAGCTTGCTTGGAGCTTGGCTCTGGGCTGCATCAGGAACAAGACAACTCAACACAACAACAAACGCTTGTAAAAATTTTCAGATGTCGTTCCCACAAGGCTTCTGTCGTCATTCCAGGGTCCGCTTGTGACCTTCGAACCTTTGGCGAAAGGGTGCCAACTGCGCCAGCTCTTGGTCTCGTCAGAGTAGCCTCAAAAGGCCTCATTTCCTTGACCCCCGTCTTGTCTCAGGCCTTTGAAAACGTGCCGTGTGTATCCGGTATAGAGCGTTCTCTTATTTGAAGTATCACTTTGATGTTTTCGCTGGTGCCTGTTTGTCATGTCCTGGATATTTTTGCTCTCTCAAGTACCTATCCTACCCTGATCGACATTGTTTGCCAGGCTAAATTCCAGGTACCATGCTTCCTGGTGATTTCATGTGGGTTTTGCTTTTCTGGAAACGTTCATGGGCTAGGGTTGTAAAGCAAGTTCTGTAGGTATCTAAGGGTGTTGATTTGATTGTCTGGGGTTGATGTATATAGGGAGATCCACTAACGTATAGAAATTAAGGGATTCTCTCCTCAATATTTCTTTGGTGATGATCGACTTAATCTGGAGGAAAAGACGAGTCAGGCTTAGAGCCTATTGCGAAGGGCATGAGCAATGAATGTTGGAAATAGAGGATCGACGACGTGTAGCAGGCAATAGCTTATGTCGACGTCAGTTCTTGCCATGTCAACCAACTAAAATCGTCTAAGTGGACGCATCAGGTAAGCTATGATATTACATACCTAGGAAGGTATCCGTGGTAAGAAGCATTCTCTCTTTCCTGCCCTGGTGGAGTTCTCAATTACGAGGTGATCTTCCGGAAGTACCTTCCCTTCGATGGTCCTGCTTGCGCGTCAATATTTTGTCCTCGGACATCATCTCGATCCAGATGCAGGGAGGTTACATGTTTAACAGATTTGACACATGATGGGCATGCCACAGCACCAAGCCAAACAATGCCATTGTGATTGATGGCTTAATGGCTTTCCTTTACGCACGCAGATCCCCTAGGAAAGAGATACGAAACACAAGAGACAATCCTGATGCCATTCGGAAGCAACTCAACCCCACAGAATGGATCGGCTAGCCAGTTTACAACTCTGTCGCAAAAGGTTCCTACATGAGTAATGGTCGAAATTCCTGTATTCAGTTCGGGTGGCCCAGCTTAAGCTCAGGGACCTAAACCCCTTTCTCGTGACCGGGTGTTTTGTTTTGTAAAGAAGCAATTATAACCAGACCATCACAGAAGTTGTCGATGTGATACATCCCACGCGAACTCCGGGCCGGCACGAGGTCTACTGGTCCAGTTATGTGGACTTCATTCAGCGATCCTGCGATTCATACATGGGATCACGTTGTTGAAATCACGACGCCATCCTACTACGTAGTATACAACTGACCACATGCATGGCCACAGCTGATGCTAAGTTATCAGGGGTGAACTCGTACCACCACTTTTGATGTTAGAGCGTGGGACAAATCAAATAGAAGGCCTGGCGCATATATTCAACGAAGCATTTGCAAGACCTGATGTGGCAAACAGACTTGGAGCGAGAATACACGGCCCTTGAGTCAAGTTACTGAGGCTGATCTTCTGGCCTTGCCCTATTTTGGGTCTGCTTCACCGGGGCCCCAGAAAGTCGAGGTGTCGTTCAAGATAAGGCACCATCGTCGCTTGATAACGGCCCGCAATCGCGATCGATGAAGCATGTGCGTGTGTCGCAACCATCTAGCGCGATAACAGGAGTTCAATTTAAGCAAAGGTGAAGAATGATCGCCAGAGACTTGACGTCGCCGGCGTATGGTTAGTATCGCCTATCGACCAGCCAAAAGCGCCCATTCCAACCCCAGCTTTTACTTGGCCAGGTTGCCTGTCCTGACCTGAACTGACCCCGCGAATACCACCCTCCAAGAAGCAAAACAGGACAGAGAAAACAAGCCCAAAGCTAAAGTTGGCACACACCCGCATTTTGGAAGTTTGGGGGAGCAGTGCACACACCACCACACCCCCGGATTTCAACCGGCAATCCTCGGGCTCCAGATATGGAAATCTTGTCAAAATTGGTGTTTCTTCTTGGTTCGCAGACCTTCCCCTACACACCATTTCACGCTTGCATCCGATTTCTGGCACAACTCCCATTCGCCAAGTTTTGGAGCGGTGAACTTGCCCTACACTTCTGTACCGGACTTGTGTTGCCGTGAGTCGACCACTCTAATCAAACCGACTGTTACCTTCAGCTCGTGCTTATCGTGGCCAGGGGCTGTTGAACCACTCAGCCCACGAAAGACGGCCACATTGAAGAAATTCCCCCACTTTGGCAATTGACTCGTGTGCGTTTATCTTTGTAGGTGTGGTACATGGCGCGTATCGCCCGGTGCAATACCCCTTCACCGACCATCCCGGCCCGAGACACCTGAACCAGCAACCAGCAAATGTTTCTGTTTGAGCTTCACATGTTGAATTAATCTTCCCAACAATTATCCGGGGATTGCCGTGAACAAGGGGAGGCCTTACTCAAACCATTAGACTTGATCCAAGACAGGTTCATCTCTCGCCCGTACATCGATCCCAGTACGCGCGCAAAAAGCATCGTACATCCAATAACACTTCGTCCCCTTGCTGTACCGAAATCAAAATAGCTGCACCCCTGAGTTTGGCTGGGCTGAGCAAAGACAGAGTCTTGGTATCTGGAGGACGCGTATCCTCGGCCCAGTGTCCTACCTGTTAGAGACACTCTCAAAACCACTTAACTTATCAGTGTGCGCCAGTGTACCCGTATCTCTCAGGGGAAAGAGAACCCTATGTTGCCGGCAAAGCTTGGAAGCCTCAAAGGCTGACGTGATGTGTTGGATGTGTTGGATGGACAGTTGAGGCGTACCACTCAGAAGGCTCGCTCTCAAGATTGCAATTGCTTGTTTGCGCACTGATGAACGAGATTGTGAATCACCCCGTTCTCTGTTTGCTTCTTTGTGTCACCACAAACACACGCACACCCCATGGGGGAGGTTAAAAAGCCCCCATTCACTTGTCGAGGGATTGGGGACTTGATACGCCGCCTTATCGACGGCAGGGGATGGACCGGATTTGTGGCTTCAATCTTTCCGATAGACTCTCAGCCCAGCGGCCCTTCACCCCGAAACTGAAAGAACAGGGACAAGTAACAAGCGGGGCGTCTCGTCTGGCGCGGCCGCCAAACGCACACTTGTTGCGCCCTGAAAACGAATAGCCGGAAAGCTGATATCATGAGCCGAAAAGATAATATTTTCTAGTGGGTGGTGGTTAATAAGCGCAGAGCATGGATTAATACAGAAGCGAAAGCGGAAAGAGACAACATGAGAGAGTGTGCTCCTCGCCTACCAATGCCATTACAGCACTGTATCACCTGCGGCTTTTGGTTGTTTCCCATGTGATGACCACCACCACCTGAGAATTTCACCATCGGACACAGGACACACAGGGGTTAGGTTGGATAACATGGTGGGTGGGTGGTGTGTTGTGCTGAGTTTGGATAGTGCATATCCATGGTGGGGGAATGCAGCAGATCAGATTGTGGCAGTTCCGTCAGTCACTTTGATCGAATCTGTATAGATCTCGAGAATGTGTAGAAAGATAACATGATATTATCATAACATGTGTTGCGATATGTCTTCACATTCTCACATGTCGATCCTCCAGAGAGAAACAACCGCAAGGACCTAGGTACCCTTACCCCATCAACAGCTGTCGTCAAACTCCCCGTCATATGACGGCATCCTGAGATCTGTCTGATCTGGGCTTATCTGAAAAAGGGGTACTAACGCCGGCCCTGGGCTGGACTGGGCTTGGCTTGGCTTGGCTTGGCCCCCAAGACAAGTCAAATCCTAAACTTAACCTTGCCCTGCCTTTATTAGCCAGTCTCTTTTTTTTCCTTCTCCCCTCAGACTCGGAGCACAGAAATTTGAGTTTCCAAATATGCGGTTCCGCTCTGGGGAGGCCTGCTTTTGTCTCTAGATCCCCCCCTCGATCTACGTTTGGCCCTCTGTAACGGAGATAGCGTCATCCAAGCATGTCTCGACGTAATGTAAGAGATATTCAACCTTCAGATTCATGCGTGGCCACCCCTCCATGTTACAATAGCCACCAGGTTACACGCGATGATCCTGACATCAGTCATCAGGCCGGCAGGTTTACGACATTATGAATCAAGTATTGCCATTCCATATCATTCAAGTCACTTCGTTTCGGGTGAAGCGGGTAATAAGCTCTCTGAACACATTGCTACTGTAGCCTTCTTGTTGAATATCATCGCTGCATTTTTGTCTAGGTATCTATCTATCGCTGTATCCGTACATCATACAAGTATTAGTTTCGTAATCTTCCACAAGGGCCATAAGCATCCAGTAATGTTGGCTCCCAGGGCTGGCTTGACTGAGCTGAGCTGAGCTACCCGAATGTGCCAGACCCTAGTCGACCCATTATCAAGTCCCATCAAGGCCCTCGTCAGGAACCTAGAGTAGAGTGATCCCGCACATCCAGAGAATAGAAAATGACATGAACATTAGACATTTTGACATGATATTTTGATTGAAATGTAACAGGAGTGAAGTTTCTTTTCGTAACAAGAAGTAGGAGAAAACAATTCGTGGATATCAAAGTAAAACTGCTTTTCGGCGGAGGCAGCGATAGCCTCCGACGCCCCCCGAGGCAAGCCCGAGAGAAAAAAATCCAAATGCTCCGCAATCCGAAATCTAGTTTCCGCCGCCCCCCAAAAATTGGGCCGGGCTCAATGTTGGAACCATAGTCCACCGCCCTTGAGAGTAAAAATGCTTTCTTTCGTTTCACAAATGCCGCCCAAATCCTCGCCGAGTGCTCAGTTCTTGAGATGATGTAATTCGATTGCCTTGTTGTAACCCATAAACGCCGTTCCCTTCTATTCCTCTATAACCCATAGTCGTCATCAAGTCGTGCGAGTTGCCATACCATGTCGTGTCCTACATCCGATCCATGAGATCGCCGCCGGCTAGACTGCTGGTTCCTGAGCTCCTGCCGCTATGGCTGAAGCCGTTATCAGAAAGTAGATCCTGGACAGCCACCTTAGGGACCTGAGGAACGGGGAGCTTGCGCTGGGATCCGTCGGGCCGGCTGATGATGTCCGTCAAAGACATGCCAGTAGGGCGAGGCTGGGTAGTGGGGGCAGATCCCTGCTGGAACTGGTTCTGCTCGAGATGAGGCTCCATAGGGGCTAAAGCAGGCGTCGTGTTATGCTGTAGAGACAGATTTCGTAGACTAGGCAACTCATAACCTGTAGAGAAAGGTCGCAGGCGAGGAGAGTGAGCAGGAGTAGCGATAGGGGTGTGGTCGGGAGTAGGGGACAGAGAGTCGTGAGAAAATGTTGGTGAGGAAGGAGCTGTAGAGTTGGGAGAGTTGGGCCTTGATCGCTTAGCATGTCGCATAGCGCCAGAGTAGTGGTCATCGCTGGGGTCTTCATTTGAGTGAGAACGGCCCATGTGGTAAGAGGAAAGCGTAGGTAGGTGGCCTCGAGAGCTGTGCATTCCGTGGCCAAAGTAAGGGTGATGGCGGTGGCTGCTGTTGTGGTGAGGAGGAGCTGTCAAAGTCTCGCGCTCGACCTGGGTAGCAGCCTTAGCCAGCATGGAAATGTCGCCGCCGCGGTTGTAGTGAACCGCAGAGACAGGCAGAGCAAAAGTAGAGTAAGAGTGAGGAGGAGACACATTGGGCGAGGCCAGTGCAGAACCAGGGGCAGAGCGGATTGTCTTGGGAGCGGGAGGCGGCGCCATCATTCCATCCGGAAGCATATGGGGCGGGAGGCCCTGCTGCTGGTGCATTTGGTGCTGTTGCTGCTGGTGTGCCTGAGCAGCCTTGTTACCTCGCCTTGAGTTAGGGTTGTTGTGAATGCGAGAGTGGCGGGTGAGCTCATCAGATCGAGAGAACTTCTTGCTGCAGCCGGGGAACTGGCAGGCGTGAGGCTTCTCGCCAGTGTGAGTGCGAATGTGTCGAGTCTGATGCTCGAGGCGGTGGAAGGCCTTGTCGCAAAGAGGGCACTTGTAAGGTCGGGGCAACTCGTTTGAGTTCTCCGAGTTCTGGACACCCGGAAGGGGCCCGTTGGGCTTGATGACAGTAACCGCAGCTGTAGCCATCTCGACGTCGCCCTGATGGGTTTTCTCGGTTTCCTTATCAGCCGGTACTGTGGGGTTAAGTAGATTGGAAAAATCCACGGCCGACTGTGCTCGTTGCATGTGATAGACGTCTGGAAGACCCAACGCTCAACAAAGTAGTTGTTATTGAGGTTGGCTGAGGTGGTGGAATGAGTCCAGTGTCGTCGAGGTAATGGTGATGATTGTGAACGGGTGCTTCGTTCTAGTTGTCGTTGTTTGTTGTTCGTGTGGGTGTTGAATGAAAGTATCCTTCGATTGAGTTCTCGGAAGTTGATACGAGTTGGTGGAGGAATCAAGTTCCGGGGAAGCTGGAAGATCGAATGCAGATATTTGGAAAGAACGGGAATCTGGAGGATGGAGGGGATGGGGGGATTGGATGGTTATAAAAGATGCCGGGCTCGGTACTAGAACACGCACTGCGACGTCGAGGAACAGAGGGAGGAGCGAATAGAGCGAAAGGGTGGAGGGTGGAGGGGGAAAGAGAGGGAACGAGGGACGGGAAGGGCCAGCCCACACCCCTTCTAATTACACCCCGTTCACCCCACGTCTGAGGGCACCACGATAGCTTGTAGGTACCTGCTGAGGATACCTGCTGAGAGAACAGAGCCCGCCCGCCTTGTGCCAGGTCGTGGTAAAACAGAAGGGATGGCGCTACAGGGAAAAGTCACTAGAGGGTTTGGAGGTGGCCCATTGTACCGCTACAGGGGGAATGTCCACTGATTTTAGTTGGAGGGCCCCATGGGCGGCCCCATTGTGGGCTCTGTCAGTTTTTTTTCCTTCTTTTTTTTTTTCCTTGTCTTCACCTTTTCCGGGCTTGGCTTTGGGGGTCTATCTACTACTTCCCAGGGGGGTAAACTTATATACTAGGATCAGAGGCAGTACGGGGCGTGGGGCCAAGGCATGGCGGGTTTTGCGTTTTGTACCTGCCCCTCCACCTTTTCCTTCTCTTACCCCAGCGGGAGAAGCAGGAGGCTCCAATGGAAGGTGTAACTGGGGCTCTGGAACATGAGCCCCGTTCTTCGGGCCTTATCCTTGGGGGGCATTAACGGGGCGAGCAAGATGAAGAGTCACAAAGGACAGCTCAGCTCAGGATAGCACAGCTCTGCATGAGGAAGGACAGTTGTCTCTGCCCAATGCGACCTAGAGCGAGGACTGTATTTGTTTGCAGTCGTGCATCTCCCATCCCTCATCTCCCTACGTTTGTGGTATACATACAGTACCTTGTAGTGCGATGATAAGAATGATCTCCCGCTATCGTTATCCGACCCCAGAACCTTAGGGAAGAAAGGCAAAATAGAGCGAGTCATACCTTGTCGGCGCGACACGGGCCTGGGGAGACGGGTAAACTGGGGAACTCTAACGTCACTCCCCTTGGCCGACCGTCCCCGATTCTCCCCATCCTCTCTCATTCTCATCGCCTCGGCTTTTACGTCCCGACCGCCGACAACTTTTTTTCACCTTGGACCTTTTCTCTGTTGTGAATGTGGAGACTCCACCTCTATCATCTAATTGGCCCGCTTCAGTGCTCCAATCCTTTCTGGCCGAAGAGGCTCGACGGTGAGAGTTTTCAGACGCTCCACTTCACCGTGACCATCTCCGTCCGCACTCTCACTCTTCTCACTCTCACGCTTTTACCGGCCCGGGAGCGTGGGGCATCAGGCCTTTTTCCCATTTCCCTTATATGTCGTGCTTAATTGATTGGCCTTCATTCCTCAAGCGGCTCCGACTTTTTCTTTGGTGTATTTTCTCTGATTTTTCTTAGTGAATTCTACGACAAGATGTATTGACTCACGGCTCAATAACATCGCGAACCTCGGGTTACTTATGTGAGCATGGTATTTTTGAAAATCCACTGTTTCAAATATCGTGAATGAGGCATGAGTTGGTAGCTAGGTAGGTAGGCACAGAATTAACATGTCCATCTCAGTCATGCTCTTTTGCTCAGTAATCAGTAACCAATGTCGTGATAGAGACCAATTGTACGTAATCGTCCGTTTGTAACGTCGGACCTGTACTTCCAGCTCCATGTCCTCATCATGCCATACTGTGGCATAACTTACCAATTGCAACACCCATACCATGCTGATAACGCTGCGGCGTGCTCCCCCAGTTTCTCCTTTACTCCGTCTCCGTCTTGTCATGCTAAGAATCATGCTACGATAGCTAGCCCGGAGCTACAGTGGAACCGCCAGGGACACAGTACGCCCACCTATCTTTCATGGGTCTTATCCTGATATGGAGCTCACGATGCTTCACAGGTCGCACTCCACTTGCAGTGCTGACTACTGACCCTGATTGGTATTGGTTTCTCATTCAGTTGAGATTGAATTTTCATCTCGGTGCTATCTTTTGCGGTCCATGAGGGTCACGCTTTGGTGTCTTGTCGACTAGCATCTATTACCCCAGAAGTCCACTCACACTTTTCTCCCCAGATCTGAGGCAATGATCCTCGTGCTGTGTCAAAGAAGCCGCCACGGCCGCCAATATCAGAGACTGTTCTGGGCCCAATTGTGAGATCCAAGCTGTAAAATACGCCAATACAGCCACGACATGGTCTGCGATATCGCTCGGCTATTTGTCCGAATAGCTAGCCATCGTCTTTGAGAGCCAAGTCAAGTGTGGGGTTGGCGCTCGACCGGCTAATCACTCTCCAGCTGATCATGATAAGCACGCAACCGAAAGAAATCTGGAAATCTCATCTTGAAAGCCTCGGTCTAATATCACAACGAGGAAAGTCATCATTTGAGTCAATGGTCCTGACTCCTCGTATAAAAGGAATTGCAATTCTATGATGATGATACGTTGCCAAGCGTTGAAATACGCAGCGCAACGTATCAGTCAGTAACTGGTAAATGCAACAGCAGTGTTTTCAGCTTCGCAGCTTATCAGTTCCAAATTACCAAACTTGAAAGCCCTTCCTTGTGGGCCGAAACTCCATAATTTTTAGGGATACACGAGACCAGTTTGTAAACCGCCCGGCTGCGCTTCGAGTGGTGTTATCTTGATCCAATTTCAACCTGAGCCCCAGTGTAATCGGGCCATCCACCGCGACAAGCGCGCTCCCCAGAGTCAATCTCAGTCTCCTCCGTCTCAAGCCGTCGTCTGGGGGTGGATGATTCGTCCTTGGCAATACCCAGGGTTCTTATCGTCGGTTGTTGATAGTCCTCGGAGGCATTGGAGGGCGTTTCGGTACTCTTGGGCTAGACCATCTGATGAGCAAAGATAAACCCATAAGCGGACAATTCACGAGTCGCGGCTCTAAGACATGAACAACTGCCCATGACAAACAGATTAGTTTACCCCGGCTCCTCATCTTGCTAATTTGAATTTCGCCTCCCCCGTCCGCCAGTTTCCCCATCCCCGGATAATCTCCTCATTGTTGTTGCTTCTTATTTGCCGGTGACAGGTCGAGATAGAGCCGCCCCCATACAAATCTCCGCAATCAACCTCATCACGAGATAAGTCGAGATCCATTCTGTTCTCCAAACTTGACGTAAACCAGAAATATCCCCCTGCTATCCAATTGGGTCTATAACTCCAGATTGCGGTTGCGCATTTTGGCTGCAGCTGCGGCTCGGCGGATCGATGGCAATATGTTCCCCAGATTCCAAGTCAAATCAGGGTTTTGGTCTAGTCGCCAACACTGCTGATAGGTACTTAGGGGTGTCTAAAGTTTATCACAGGCTGTGATAAGCAAAAGTTCACTGATATAAGACCTAAACCCCAGCCAGAATGTTACTTTTGGCCAACGGTAGGGGTGCTGAGCCACCAGGGGTTTCAATGTCCATTGAGAGACCCTCAACGTGCCTTGTTGACAGCGTTGTACCGCTTTTGCACATGTTTGCTCTATGCTTCCCGGCTTCCGCTTATTGGAACGGCATTGTGGTCTGTCATCGACCCTGGTACGCCACCTCGTCGTTTAACCTCCCGAACAACCACTCAAGCCAGTTCCTGTGAGCAGATAAGGCAATCCGACCCCCAATTGTGGCCCTAGAGGGGGAGTGGGAGGCTCTGTGCTCCATCTTTCTCCAGCTTCCCCTTGTGCGATGGCGCCCCGGACTCGAGTTGAGGCTAGGTGGTAATCCTAGACGAACTAGCCTCATTGCGGCAATTCCGGGGGATTGATCTAAGATCTTACCCTGGCTCTCGGTGGTTCGGAACGGCGAACACCGCCTACATGGAAGAATATCCTCGAGTTCGGCCCGGAATTCAGATGCCTTCCAGATTTGCTCTGGCATGATGCAGTACATATGCTGGAGTGCTGGGTGGATGTAGGTCTGCTCTGAGAAACGGATTATTCCAATTCCAACAATTACTGCAGTCGAAGACAGTTGTCAATATGCGTATGCAAGGCCATTGCGGCTCCTGAGGCACTAGAGCGTTTCTAAAAGGACGAAAGGAGTTGGGTGCCAAGTATCGTGATAACGAGGCGGAATAGCCCAGCTTGTCACAGGCCCTGACCTATCCAGTAAACCCTGCCCCTGGATTCAGCATAAAAAGATCTCCGATTTGAGTAATGCCTGCGGCTATTTCCCGAACTCACATCGCAGCTTCAATGTCATTCATTGGATGCGCATGTTGGTTTGGCCGATAGCATCTACGTGATGCGCTGAAATGCGAGATGCAGCAACCCATGTCTTGCCGATGAGGCCAATGCGCCCGCCCTGAATCCAAGTAGCCGGTTAAGATTCACAGCCCGCAAAGCCGAGAAGCCGGCATGTCTTGGTTGACAGCCAACATCAATTACTATGAGTTGTTTGTCGACTATGGTGACATGAGTAAAGCGCTCTCGTCGCTACCCCAAGGTCTCCTGACAAAGCGGATCAGGGTTACTGTCTGATACTCGTAGTGGATTCCGTCTTCAATGCTCTCAGTCTGGGCTCTTCTTTAGCGCAGAGCTCCGAGGTGAATAGCCGAACCAGCCTGTAAAGGCCCGAAAACACCAAGGGCCATTCATCTCGGTTCAGATCTTAGCAGGCCAGACTGAGTCGACAACTTTCGTCAGTCAAGCTCCTGCCCCACGTGGTGCGGCAACTGGTGTGCTGTCGTTGCCTTAGTCAGAATGGAAGAAAGCCATCCAGGTACAATTAATCGCTGGTTCTTTGTTGGAGAAGTGTTGGTGGCTTGGCTTGTGAGAGGCTCCTCATCGATTCAGGGGTCTAGATCTTCAGCCAACAAGAGGCAAGCCCTGCGCGGGGCTCCAGCTTTTTGCATGCGCAAAGGCACCGATGTCCCTTGCAGAAAGCCTGCGGCTCATTGAGGGCTGGACTAGTCCAAATGAAGGGTGCTAAAGCTTCCCTATCGCCATAGCCATCGCCAGTGGCACTCTGGCGGATAATTGAGCAAGACGATCAAATTCTTGCGCAACTCAGAGCCAAGGGTCTAATGAAATTGCGGTTAGGAAAATCTCCATCCAAAGCTGGACCCTCACTCATGCGTCGCATGAAGGGTTGACGTGGGAGTATGACACAACAGAGCTGAAGGTTTGGTTGGTTGCTTTTTTATCCCATTGTTCCTGTTTGCAATTCCGACATTGACCGAGCCGTACAGATACTGTCCTTGCTGGTATAGGAATGTAACCTGCGCACAGTAGAGCACACGGCGCTGTCAACACCATAGATTCTGACTTCGTCGCAATGGATGTTGAGGGTCTTCGGTAAGATACTCGATTGCGCCGAAATCACCTGTCCCCCCGCAATATTCGCATTGACTCGCCCTGGCTTCATTCGCCAACAGACAGGTTGTGCTGTACGGGGCTGGCTTGTACTGTCGTGGTAGCAAAGCCCCTCAGCAAATCTCATGAGGTAAGGCACTCTGGCCTCATACTTTCACATGAATCTCCATATTCCACCAAGGGTCTGTTGGAAAACCCCATAGATAGTATTCCAGGGCTTGCAGGGTGTGGTACCTTGCAGTTCCATTGGTGCTGCCGCATCTAGCCGTGTGAGACTTTTTGCCAGGACACGCCGTCTCATTGTTTCTCGTGCACGGCCACCCTAAGCCTCATTGTTGACGAGATTGACTAATGGCGAAACCACAGATAAACTCTTGCAAGAGCTCGGAAATGGCGGCGCTAAGTCGGAAGCCGTGTCGCACCTTAAGCAGTGTGGGGTAGCCGGGGAGTTACTTACAAACAAGTGAACTTGAAGCCCAGACATCAGTGGTGACGATCCAGAAACCAAGATTTGACCCTCTTTCCGCGTAAAGGAAGCTTTGCCTCATCACTTGAAACCTCGACGAGGACGCAGATGCTGGGTACAGGCATGGTGTTGGTGTAATGCGAGCACCACCAGGGGGTAAGACTTTCCAAGTATGGTATGAGAGGGTTCAGGTCAATACGCACCTCAAACTCCGATTCCCTTGCTTGCATTCCTTTCAACGGCGATACGGCTAGAGTTCCTTATCTCTGTGCCTCAAAGGCACTCTCCTATCACGACCCCAGACTATCAACCCTGTGACTAGAAATATTTTCGCTTCTCGTCCGGGGTCAAGAGGATGGGGTAGCGTCAACTTCCCCACAGGATCCTCCCGCAGCCAGCCATGATCTAATGAAGAATGGGTGGCATGACCATATTTGGTATGTGAGGATCGTCTGTTGCTCGAGTCAAGATGATCTGCCATAGCAGATCATCCCGCACTATTTTGTGCGCCTGGCTCCTAAATCGGAGGTGTATGGTAACTCCACATGTGTACGTGTAGGCAGTATCCGTAGGCCTGTCGCCCCTATGCCTTTCCCTTGGCTACGGACGACGGGAGAGCATCCCAAATGCATAAACTGAGTTCCCTTTTTATTCATAACCAATCACATAACTTCCTAGTCAACTAGGCCTATGACAAATGCTCAACGACGAATCTCAGGAGGAATGTTATATGACAACTCACCTCTTACGATCAACAATCGCCACTGGCGGCTAAATGCCTTCGACGTGAGCTCCATAGACCTCTCATGTATAACCATTTGTTGAAAGGTGAGGAGCCAAGTAGAGGAAGGTTCAAGGTTGGAACGTCTCTAAGAAGTGAGCGCTCATGTTTATCGATTCTTAATGATCTGATGTTGATTTTCGAAGAAATTCTAGACACAAACTGAGAATATCCATACGGGACATCATGGTTAGCAAGAGCATGTGAAGCGAGAAGCTGTTTCTTTTCGCTGGAGGGCATCAATAGTATCAACTTCCCTCATCTGGGGGACCTTGAGCACGTGACCATCTGCCAATCACAGATAAGAAACTCCAGTGATGGGAACGGTAAGATCCACTCGCAGATGCCTAGATGGACTGGCCCAAGGCAAATCAACCAAACATCACATCGCAATGAATTTCGATGATGGATTACCATGCTATTCACGGTTACGACAGGGCAAGCTTTGATACACCGGGCACTCGTTAGTTTTGCAATGAGCGCACATTCTGAAGTCTAGGCTTACTCTTCAACAGACCGACTACCAACGGTATCAGCTTCACAGGCTCTTGATGAGCTTGGTAGCGACGCGTCAACTCATGTCTCAACCGGGATCAAGCAGCTAGATCATGCTCTTCTTACTACAGTATTTATTGACTCTCAAGACAACACCCTCAAAGGTGGTGTCCATCGGGGCCAGGTCACAGAGATCTGGGGACCCCCTGGTACAGGCAAGACAGCATTGGGGTGAGCAGGCCAGTACCTTGTATGGTCAGAACTGATTTGTGAGAAAGTCTACAGCTTACAGCAAATGCATTGTGCGATGGCGATGCTGTGGTCTGGGTAGGTCTGTTGATCCCACACCAAAGCCATAGATTCTTGGCACATGGTCGAGCTGACTCTTGCTTCATAGATTGTTTTCAAGCTTTGCAACAAAACAGACTCCGGGCGGTGACCAATGCAGTGAAAGCCCGTCGCAACAAGCAGACACCTTCAGAGAGTGATGTGTCAAAAGTTCAAGACGGAGATTCCAGTCGGTTCTATCAATACTCCTGCTTCACGCTTCCGCACTTGGTTGCTCTCGTATCACGGCCTACCGCCAAACTAATTCCAGCCAACTGTTCACTTGTGGTCATCAGTTCCTTATCAGCATTGGTTAACTCCGCCTTGCCCAAATCTCATGATGGCAAGGCTACATCTAAAAGCAGCAAGGGTACGTGCATGTATTGGCGATTGTGAGTGGTGCTGGCTAACATTTGCGCAGGCCCAAGTCCTTCTGCCAAACGCACGCAGGCATTATTATCGATCATAAATGCCCTCCACAAACTTGCTGCAACTAGGAATTGTGCAGTTGTTGTTCTGTCTCAATGTGCAACAAAAATGCATTCAGAAAGGGGTGCAACGTTGACAGCCGCGGTCAATGCTACTGTGTGGGAACAAGGGGTTTCAACCCGACTTGTCATGTTTCGTGACTGGGTCTGGCAAGAGAACAATCTCACAAGCGTCTTCCTCGCAGGCCTGCAAAAGCTAGATGGAAAAGTATGCTGCCAGGAGGTCGTGGAGAACATCGTCGCATTTAAAGTGGAGTTGGTATGTTCTGTCAGGCACCGAATCCTCAAGACAGCAATCACTTACATGATGACAACAGGACGGGGTGAGCCAGGTTCCCTATGAAGCATTACAATCTGTCGAGTTGGCCCGACATAAGCGAAAGCTTGGACAAACAGAACTCGAGGTCCCAGATAGCGAAGACGACGAGGATTACGGATGGGCAGATGAAGACGAAGCGGCCATGCCGGCACCGCCGCCCCAGTGGCAAGGCAGCGAGGACCTCATTTTGGGCCAAGACATCGGACAAAGCGAAGACGAGAACAGTGAAAATGAGGAGCCTGTCACTGATGATGAATCGATCATGAAATGAGGCTCTGGATGGAGGCCAGTGGAGTCTGGGGATTGTTGGGGGGATCTTCTCGGCGCCGGTGAAGGACCGAGAATGGCGACCGATGCCAGACGGTAACGGCCTCTTCAGGAATGGGCAGAGCCTCACAACGAGACGGAGAAGTCAATACATCCCCACGGAGCGAAATGAGCAAAAGTTGAGCCCCTTTATCAATTAGCCATGACGGCTCCGCCTCGAGCAAGAAAACAGCGCAAACTGGGATTGCTGGGAGCCACAATAAAGCCGCGCATCATGCTTGCTGGGCCATGGTCGGCCTGCCAAGAAGCTTCGGACAAGTCCGGCCGTAGTCAGATGAGGTTAAGCATCGTGGCCCAGGTCGTGGTTCGTGGTGGGAGGTATTTCGTCATCCCCCCAGACCAAGACATGCTTCTGGAAGGACAAGATTTTTCTATGAGCAGACAACCCCAGGACCCGGATCCCCCAAACAAGCCTAGCTTGCTTGGCGTTTCCCCATCCAGGTCAAGGAAGCATGAACAACGGTTGGGCGGCTAGCGGAGGTTTTACTCTGCTAACGTGGCGCTTGGAGGTGCGTGCTCCACCGGGCCGGTCACTCTCTGGAGAGAATCTCGGAGTACCTATGGGGAAAAGATACTTGTGTGCGCGTTTCTGCCCCCCAGGTTTTGTACAGCCACACCACCCTTTTTCCGGCCTGGTTGTTGAAAAGCTCCTGATACGTTTATCCCCAAGATTTTCTCTACGACCCTTAATTCTGTGTCATTGATGGTGGCGATTTTGTTGGAGAAACGTGGACACGCAACCTCTTGGACTGGAAGGTCGAATCGCTGGAGAAAAGAAGCTCGGCAGAAGACACATGGAAGCAAGGATGACTCAACGAATGACGCACCAGTTTCTGATGAATGGCTATCCTCTGTGCAGCTTTTATCAGGCATCAATGGCTCTGACTTGAAGTGGTTTGCAATGCAGCTTAATCTGGAAATACCAGAGTCAAATGCTTTCAATGAATGCAAGATAGGATGCGCAGTGTAAACTCGTGGTTTACCTTCATACTGCGGATGCAACTGGGCAAGCTTGAAACCCCAACGTCATCTGTTGCTGGGGATATTCAACATCAAGCATCTTAGCCTCCAATAATGAGAGTATGTGTGGTGCTTTGAAATGACAGATGAGGCTCGTACCAGACTAAAAAGTCGATTTTCATGACCCAACCGATTCAACCAGCCTTTCGCCCCAACTAATTGCGCGTTCATCTGGTTGACAAATCAGTCACCAACGTTTATGGCGGCTATCTGGAGGTGAAGCAAAAAAAGAAAATTTTGAACCCATGCCAGGTACCAGGGGTCTTGGAGATTTTACGGGTTTGCGGACATTTGACTGCACACCGCCGTCGTGGCTTTTCCTCCCTTGAGCTGTATCTGCATTCTCGCCAATGGCTTGGCTTCGTTCGCTGCACAGAATAAACGAGATCACTAGCACGACTTCAGACCCGCGCCAGATCTCACGATCTAGGATTCACACAAGTTGGGCCGAGAGTGGACTGGGTTGGACGTTGCTTGAATCTCACTAGCCTCTGCTTCATGGAACTGCAGTCGTGCCGAGACATGTCCGCAGTAGAAAAATTCGGTCAATTTTTTTGTCAGACTCGAGATGCTCCGGATACGACACAGATCTGTTGGCGACCCATTCTCCCCGTACATGTTGTACAACTTCCATTTTAGAATTCTGTGGATTCTAACAAGGGTCAGCGGTGTGAGATCCGGCAGCCTCGTGTTAGCTTTGACAGCGAATTGCTTACAGCAGCGAGGGGCTCAACTCTTCAATCGGAGACTCAAGATATTCTATTCGCCTTGTCCCTAACACAAGACTGCTCGGGTCAACTCGTATGCACATGCAGATATGCATTATTCGGCTGTATGTGCAAAATATATCCATCCAGTGCCAGGGTACATCTGCAGGGCACTCAGACGATTATCCATCAGCATGGGCCGATGGTAGCGGGTACCTCTCGGAGATATCCCCAACTGCTGCAACATCAACTTTTTCTCCGCAGTGAACTTGCGATATCACCCATTCCATGGCCGCTTGATGAGGGCCTTGAGGCTCAATCAATTGACGAGTTTGTGTCCTCCCGCAGGCAATTTACTTATGCGACTGGGGAGTGTCGGTGACTTGTCTTGAAGGTGTCGCAAGGCGAACCCCGGGAGATGTGGAATGTTGAAGCGTACGCCCTGACCAGCTTCTGGCCTGATCTTCCAGATGCCCCAGGATTTGAGCTCTCGATACTTCCAATCACAGTCGTTGGTTCCCTTGCTTCCCCTACACCTCCGTCTTGGATACCTTATCGGCATATGCACGGCAGATGGCCGACGATCTTGCTACGTTAACCCCACGGAAGATGCACCACATTCTTCCACTTCGCCTTTTCCCCTTCTTCTGTTTTGCTTTTCCCCCCGTATCTATCTGCAAATATGGATACTGGTGCTACGTTCAGGTCTGGGGAATTTAACCAGAGCAGGGCATCGTGGAAAGGAGCGGGCAATATCGCGTGATGCGATACACGGGCTTAGACGCCGAACTGCGGGATCGTATCACTTGGAACACCATCCTCGGCACTCCGCGACGGACGGAATCTGTTACGGTCCCATTACCGAGCAGCCGGACTCTGGTGGTCTGAACAACGCGTGATCGATTTTCTAAAGTGTACACCGGCTCGATGTTAGCGGTTGTGGCTTCCCGACTGTGTACCCATATGCGCATCAATCATCCATCCGCTTTTATCCCCCAGACTCCCGTCAATGGACTGGGAGGTCAATACGTACAATTCTGGGGGAAAGAGAGACCATGGGGTCCCCACGGAAATCAGACTGGCTATTCTATACCCTCTCGGAGCGAGCTTATATCTCTGCCCGGGCATTACAGCGTCTTCGTTTACTGAAGCTTCCGAATTATGGGGTTCCTGCTGCATTGTATTACAGCTCACAGACTGTCGTAAACTCTTTGCGGATCCTTATGGGTGGCATGTTTGAACAACGTTCCAATTCTATCGTTAAATGGCTCGATCATTATACATGGAATTTCTACCAGAGATCGTGGTTAAGATCGGAGTGTGTATGTGGACCACGGCGCTTTGCAATTCGAGGTTGACGTAACAATCGAATTGTTTATTGATGCTATACGTGAGTTTGAATAAGAGTTTCAAGCTTGGCCGGTCGCAGAAGAGCATGCATGAAGTATACAGGTGTGCTTGGTAGGCCCGCTCAATGAACATGTATACAGTACTCCGTACTGCATGCCTGTTTGGACATCTTCAAGAACCATGTCCTATACTATACTCGAAATGGTACACAATGGTTGAGCCAGGGAATAACTCCCCGAGACTTCTGATATCAGCAAGCATTATAATTATCATTATCAGAAACTCTCGGCACGTGCTCGGTATCTGTTTCGAACTTGCCGTGAAGCTCGCGATGCTTTGAGAGGCGTGCATCAACATCGTACGACATATTTCAGTCAGATCCTTTGGCCTTTATGCTCATACCTAGATAAAATTTTGTACGGCTCCAGGGCTTATGGTCAAGGTGGTATTTGGAGATGAGCAGTGTCGGTTAGCATGAATTGGTTACGAAGAAGTATTGTGAAGTGTTTCAATTACTGATCATGATATTATTAGACCTTGATGTGAAAGCAAGAACCTATGAGTAGTCTTTGTTAAAACACCAAGACGTTTTCCTAAGGAGTATTCGTATGTGTCAATTAGGACGTGAATAATGTAGTTAATTTTTAAGAACAGATTTGTAGCGCAATTCTTCATGGCATCTTGGTCAGGTATCACAAACATGTTGTTCGAACAGTCAAGTATAGGGTAACCCAACACGATGTTTCAAGGTGAGTCGAGGCTTGACCGAGGTCAACCGGGAACGGACAATCTGCTGGCCGATCCCTCCTTGGGTAATTCCGCAACCTTATTGGCCAACAATCTCATCGCGACTTCCACCTTAGCTTCACATTCATTCTGACCTAGGTCAGTAACTAGATCTGAGTTCAACTCATCATTACTTACGTCTCTTCATTGACCGATGTCATTGTCTGACAGGTTTTCATACTGAAAGGTCTGCAAATGTGATATCTTTAACAAGAAAACAGAAATCACGGCGAACCAAACAGTGGATGAGAATAAAGAATACCCAGGTAAGACTACATCCCTATTTTCACTACATCAAATTGGCACTTCAAACCCCTTCAAAACTTGGGCTACATCTACAACTTCGAGTCTTAGTAAAGGTATTGTATTGGAAACATGAACATATGCGTTTGTTCTAGATATAATTGGCTCATTGTCACGGCACTGCCCTTAGCTTTCCTGCCAATGTTCAGTTGTCTGTGAATAAGGTTCTTGGCTCACTCTGATTCAGACCTGTCCTTTCAATCGACAACCTTTAAAAGCCCGACGATACATTTTCACCTCAAATTTTCTTTGACATATCGTCTTTGCGACACTGCAACTTCGTCATGTCCGAAACTCAACCCGAAGAAGTTGGTGTCCCAATCCCCATGGAGACCGAGAGTGTCAAGACGGAGAAGAAGCCATTCTCCTGGCTGTACGTTCACTGAAGACTACCTATTCACGAATTCATATTGATACTCATAGCGAACCGCATCCCATCTTCGTCATCATCCTCGTCGGTCCCGATGAATCTCCCTTCGGAATCCAGAAAGATTTCCTTTGCTCACGATCTGAGTTCTACGAGAACCACTTCTCAGAAGCCAAGCCAAATGAAAAGATCGAGCATATAGTCAAGCTCCCCGAGACGACCAAGGAGATATTTGGGTTGGCTCAGCACTTCCTCTATACGGATAAGGTGATTGCGGACGAATCTAATGTCCCATCCTACGAAGCTCTTGTCGGGCTTTGGAAGCTTGGCCATAAACTCGGTATCAAGGGGCTCTGCGACAAGGCTCTTAATGCCATGATCGACTGTCGACGGATCACCGAGTCGATCCCAGCGACACCTCTTCTCATTCAGGTCTGGAAGGACACCCCAGAAGGTTCATCGATCCGCAAGCTGTTGTTGTCATGGACTGCTGAGTATATGAGATTTTCGGATGCTAGAGCTGAGTTCGCCAAGTCACTCCCACAGGAGGTTCTCAGTGAGCTCGTTGTTACCATGAGCTCATTCGATAATGCTCCCACACCGGAAGCACCGACAGCTTCTGCCGCCCTTCCGTCTGTGACACCCCGAAAGAACGTTCATTACCTGGAAGACGAGCCTGAGAACGATGCCAAGAAGAGCAGACGAACAAGCGGTGGTCCAGTCAGCGCTCCTGTCTCAGCAGACCGATCGATCAAGGCTCGTGGATCTATGCCTAAGCCCGCACCTCGACGTAGAACTAGCGCGGGCTATGTCGAAGGACGAGAATTTACTACATCGCAAAAGATGGACTTCTGCGCCGACTTGCTGACCAGGATGCTGTCTGGTCCCGGTAAGTTCTCTCTGTGACGCTCCTGTGAGTCCTCGCTAACTTTCACACAGGCTTCTGGACTAGACTCGTTGGCCCCTTTCGAGATGCTGTTGAACCAGTCGAGGATGGTGTGCCAGACTACTTTGAGAAGGTCAAGCGACCAATGGACTTGACCACGATCAAGGCCAAGATGGATCGCAAGGAGTACACCAGCGAGGAAGACTTCCTGGCAGATGTGCGCCAGATCTTTGACAACTGCTTCACGTACTGGAAGAAGGGAGACCCTATGTGGCTTGCGGGCGAGAAACTTCAAAAGACATTCGAGGACAAGTTCTCGCACATGAACAAGTGGATCACTAAGATGGGTGGTGATGAGGTTGATTAGACGGACTCCGCGTCACAACGATCCATCAGTACCAAGGGGAAACCTCCAAAGTAGAGTTCGGCCGGGATGGATAGACATGAAGGCGACCTTGAATCGCTTGTACTATTATTTTGAGTTACCTGTTGACGCAGAAGGTCGAGGCGGCAATTAGGAGACTGTGGGATAGGGATAAGATACTTGTGGTTAGGGTAATGTGCTTTCTTACTGGGCGTCTCGGGAAGTGTGGTCAAGGGGAGGTGGATTAATATGTCCGCTCTTAAACGCAATACTCTGAGTAATTGATTTAAAGACTGAGCAAGGTCGTCCGTCGATCGATGCATTAGCTGGTGATCCCAAGAATTAATCAAATGAAGTAGAATTAGACCGAGGCATCAAGTGCTAAGGGACAACGCTATCTCGGGTAAACACAGATGTTGAGATGAAGAGTAGTCTGTAAGCTAGGCACAGCATATTAGAGCACCTTCAAGCGTGGCCTTTAGTCGGTGAACCACATTGGAGCAATGGAGACATTGTTTAGCGGAGGCTGAAAGTGACGGGAAGTTGCATAACATGTTGCCATGAGTCACTCGTAACAAAGGATAGCTGCTGCCGACGATGCCAGCTCAACCATACGTGTTTCTCATTGCATGTTGTCCAGCGTACGGATACTGGAGTAGTTATGGATGTAACGGTCTAAGCGTTGCTGCATGAAGCCGATGATGAGTTGTCAGTGGGTTCATACAAAGACAACACAACACAGAAAGAGTCAAGAGATGTCAATTCATTCTGACATCAGGTTGAAAAGTTTGTATCGGACGCAACGAGTTGATGCCATCACGATATGGTAGCGTAGCCAAGTGCTCGAGCAACACAAAGGTCAAGTCAGTCAATAGACGCTCAGGGACCGAATTTAGTCTGGGGACCAACTTTTGGAAATTAAGATTGCCACTGACGTTACTGGGTCGAGACTTTGACCCCCTGTCAGTTGATTGATCTGTGGGCTAAGTGGTTAAGTTAATGGCGCATGACCTGGTCGTTTAAATAACCTGAAACCAAGGCCAAGCCCACACAGCGAAAGAGAGACGAGGGTTGGTGACTGGTCGTGTGTCTTTTGGGAGAGAGCCAATAGAAGCGTGCATATGAGAAAGTGTAGTCAAAGCACCCGCGGTTGTCTGTGTAAGGAACTATTAATTGACCAAGAGTTTTTGATAGACAATGCTTTGTGAAGAGAATGACATTGAAAGCATCGTCTTTCAAGATCTATCATCCGATACGTACTCTGTCAAAAATCCGACGCCAAGGCTTGGTTCTTGTTCCTGCATCAGGCGGCTTTTTAGCGCAACATCTCGGGTGGCACGCAGCATCCCACTGGACCCCTGAAGTAACTCAACTGAAATCAACCACTCAGCTGCTACAACGGATGACATGCCCCGGTATTCAGTCTCAGGTACCTGCCGTAAAAGGCAACCTCACCATGCGCTGTCTTTTCCCCCAGAGACAATAGCCGGCAAAAGTCACTGAAGTGTTGATCGCTATTGAAGGAAATATCATCCTTTGACGTCAAAAGAGACTTGGCATCTTCTCGGTAACGCACATGCAAGATTGAATCTTGAGTCTTAAGATTGTGCTCTATTACACCATGACCGAGTAGGGCTTGGTCTATGTCTTTGTGAGTGGGCGGCTAATTAACCTCTAGAACATACAAGTCATTAGTCTTAGAGCTGTCATTTGACCAAGCTGGCGATCATTCAAAGATCTGGGGAGGAAAACATCGCAAATGAAGACTATTTAGCAGAATAAACAAGTCGAATCACGAACTATAGTGGCACCGTGTTGCTTGGCCATGAACTATAACCAGCAATGGTTCCTCTAGGTTGTATTTGCTATTTATGTTGTCTATATCTGTTTCAACATAAAACCCTATATCCATGCTTTTCAAATATCTTTCCTGTCACAAAACGCTCAAACCATTGAACAACATCCGTATCAGGTCCCGTTGCCCCTCAGCCCGTCCACAGTAGGCATGGTGTTTTCTAGTCGGTCACGGATTGGTGGTGATTGAAGCAAACCACGATGGTCATTTTAAATTAAAAGAACATGAATTAGGGGGCCCTTGTCCCTGTCACACCCAAGACTGAGCCAGGGCCAGGCTACTTCTGCATGATGCTCCGTCTTGCACCAGCCTATCACGGTCTTGAAACCTGTCCCCATTTACCAGGGAAGGAAGGGTCGAGTTTTGATGGTTGTTGCTTTCCGACGAGAGGACTTGGCTTGGTGTGGCCAGTCACTATTCACTACTAGTACTTACATGAATGCGCCCCCATCTCGACAACTTCACTTTGATCTTCCCTCTCCCTCACCCTCAACCTCTTGTTCGTCCTTGTTGTCGTCCTCACCGTCCTAGAGAATCGTACCTTTATCGATACTCGATCCATTCTTTAACAACAACAATCGTTTATACTCAAATCCTAGTTTTATCTAGTATCCTGCTTTTCAGCACTCACTCGCTTACTGCTCAACGCAAAACCGCCTTCTCCACCACAATCGGTATACCCTGTTTGTGGCTTTCTTCCCTGCCTGCCAGATCAGACTCGTATAAGCCAACCAAGCTCAACTTCAACTTCGCTCGAGTTTCAGCCTTTTTGCTCGTTTGACAAGATGCTTTTCCGAACCATCGCCTCTGTTGCCCTCCTGGCTTGTGCCAGCAACGTTGCCGCCGAGCCCATGCCTTACAAGCTGATCAAGGCACCCGTTCAGGGCCTCAGCCTCTCTCGCCGTTCTACTCCCGGATACCAGCCTGATCAGTCTGTCTGCGGTGGTGGCGGCGACACTTGTGCTGATGCTTGTGGTGCTGGTTATGAGTCTTGCCCTTCCGAGGATGACTCTACCCACTGCTTCAACCCTAAAGTGAAGCAGTCTTGCTGCTTTGACGGCACTGGAAGTATGTACTATCAAACTCGTTTATACACGAGACTTTTATGTTCATGAATACTTCGAATACTGACCATCTTTCCAGACTCTTGCGATGCTGGTTATTACTGCTCTCACGACACCAAGGCCCAGACCTGGTGCTGCCCTGACTCCATGGATCTCACTGAGTGTGCCGCTGCGTACGGCGTTAAGGACGGCCTCAAGACTGAGAAGCTCATGACCTCCACTACTACATCCACCGTTGCTAAGACTACTACTACTGTACCCACCACCACCTCTGCGCTCGAGACCACCTCGACAACCGTCTACATCACCAGCACCTCCGTTGCTAGCACTGAGTCTGCCACAACCACCTCGGTTGTCGTCAAGACCACAACCAAGGCTGACAAGACCACCATCGTTGCCCCCAGCTCTGGCTACAGCACGGCTTGGAGTGGTTCCAACAGCACCATTGCCACTGCCGCTCCAACTCAGCCATCTGAATCTGCTCCTGGTTCTGCTGAGCCTTCCACCATTAGCAGTGGCGCTTCACTCACCGGTGTGAGCGCCATGCTCCTTGCTGCTGCAGGTTTCTTTGCTCTTCTCTAAGTCAAGCTCTTCCCCGTGGAAACACTGGTTTTCGCGAAAAATCACCTGAATATGACGCTCATGCGTTGTCGCGAATAATGAGTCAATGATGAAGAAAGCAACGAGAGGCTTTACGCGTGGAACACGCCCAGCAAGAGATGGATTGAAAACAAAGCACGTGGTGCAATGTCGAGCTACATACCCTTCTAATGAAATACCCCTTTTTTCGATATCCCCCTTCAGTTTACGTCTTCAATAGGAGTTGATCGGCTTGGTGTTTTGGGTAAGGAAAAGAGCATGAGGAGGACGAGTTGAAACGAAATGAGAAACGCTCAGCGCTTGGAACATACATTCTTACGATTGGTACACAGCTTTCGTGTACCTTGTTATACCTAAAACTTATTTACTATTCGTCACGTTGCGAGAGCTTAGTCTCCGCCTCGTATACTTGACATTAATAATTGCCCTGGTAGACAATTTTACTCGACATTGCACACGACTCAAGATGTTTCCAATAAATGTGATATTGTGATAGCTGTATGATCTTCTTTCCGACGAACCTGACGCGTGAAATATGATAACATTGAAGCACCTGTATATGCTATGACCTATGTTACATAGATCTATATGAAGGATTGGCGAGACAGCTAAAGTAACTATATTGATATTTGATCACTGAGCTGTTGATCTGTATAGGGAGAGACCTCCTTGATTGTGCATATGGGTAATGAGTAAGATACTTGACCCTTGCCTCTGGCTGTCGACACCAGACTTGACCACTCACAATAGGTAGGGATGCACTGCTACAAACAAGGAGAGTGCCTTCTAGACGCTTAGAAGTCTAACATCAAGATACGATTACTACGTAGTATGAAAAACTTGTATTACGTGATAATTCACCTCCAGGTTCAGATATTAACGTCAGCTGTGATGTCACATGTGACCAGGAGTGAAATCCTATGACAGATAACCGACCAAGCAAAACACAACACGGAAGCTCATCTGCCTGGTATGCTGTACGAGTACTCTGTACTCTGCTGCGAAAGTCTTGAAAGCACCAATGACGTAAAACGAAGGGGTATGATTTCCCTCCACAACTAAATACGATGCGTGCTATAGGCAGCGCGAAAAGGGAAAACAAAATGAGTCTCTCCCCGTTTCATTTCATTCCAACATGTATGATTTCATATGCGTTTAGTTCTTCCAACTCTTAACTCGTTTCGTCGTGGGGATTTGTCTATTCGTAGTACTCCGTAGCGGTGATTCAGACGCTTAGTTGCCGCCAACGGCCTCGGGCACCTTGTTGGCGTCGTAGCCGCATGAGACCTTGAGGTTCTCGATGAGCTGGATGTACTGCTCCTGAGCGGACTCAGGGGTGAGCTGGTCCTCCTCGACGGCCTTCTTCCAGGCGTTGTACTTGGCCTTGCCCTGAGGTTGGTGTTAGTTTGTCGCTCGTGAGACGTTAGGAGGGAGCTTGCCTTGAGGTCGAACATGCCGGGCTGGGTAGCAGCGGAGAAGTCCTCACCGTTAGCGACCTTGTAGAGAGCTGGGATCGTTAGTTGAGGATCGCAGGCTGGAAATGAGGAGTGGTCTTACCGTAGAGTCGGAGAAGGTCGTCGGTACCGGGCTTGGAGGTAAGCTTCTTGGAGTCCTCGACGGCCGTCTTGAAACCTGCAGACATGATGGGATGGGCAAAGTGATTGTTTTTTGAGTTAGATTAAAGAGGAGAAAAAGTATTGGAGGATTGAAGTTTGGAAGAGAAGGAGAAGAGAGAAGAGGTGTTGGGATGTTTGTTGAGGAGCTTAACTTGGCTTCTCCCCGCGGGCGGGTTATAGCGGGGTCATGGGATTCAATGGAGGGGCTAGGGGACAAGTTGCGCTGAGTGACGTCGTGATCTTCTATTGGTTACTTTTCGGACCTTCCTTAAGTGAGCAGGAGCTGGAGATGAGGGGACCTGCCGAGGGAAGAAGATGGATGGGAACCTCTATTGAGGTGTGAATGATGAAGAGAAGCACGTGGTTAACAGGGGCATGCAATTGCAATTATTAGAGATATTTTGACAAATGAATTAGAATATCCTCAATTCTGAATGTGTCTTGATACAAGGCAACTCATTCCAAATATGGAGCATGAGCTGCAAAGCTTTCCACCTTACTGCGTAGATCTGAGAAGACTTGATGAAGAGTTAAAGATGAGCTGATAGAGTCGACAGTTGGCCCAGAAATAAAGAAGCCATGATAGCCTCAACTTAGATATTTTAGTATCTGACATGCCTGAAACATAAGCCGTTACGGAACGTCTTATCCTTACACAGCCTTGAACTCGTCATAGACGAGGTTAGTATTGCTCCGAGGCCATCGGTGAGCGGAACAATCATGCTCGGCTTTAAACTTTCACAACTCACATATGTCTCCGAGAGCAACTCATATTTAACAAAGAGCGACACCAATTCTGCAAGACGATCATTCACTAAGCTCTTGCAATCCACATCAACTCATCAAACATGACCAAAACTGTCGTTGTCTTGGGTGGGAGCCTAGGCGGTATGGCTGTTACCCATCAGCTGCTCAAGTATACGCGGCCTCACCAGGAAGACCTCAAAGTTATACTTGTCTCCAAGGTACCCCCCATATAAACTCTGACCTCTTTACACTTTGAGTACTGACAAACTCACAGAGCAGCCACTTCTACTGGAACTTGGCATCCGTCCGCGCCATCGTCCCTGGCGTTGTAAAAGACGATGAGATCCTGGCCCCCATCAAGCCAGGTCTGGACCAATATCCCGTCGGCAGCGTGGAGCTCGTCGTCGGCACTGCATCAGCCGTTGATTCCACAGCCCGCACCGTGACGGTTGACACCGATGCTGGTGGTGATCAGAGCACCCTCATCAAGTACGATCACCTTGTCATCGCCACCGGCGCCGAGACAGCTGATCCCTCACTTCCTTGGAAATCCTCCAGTTCGCATGAGGAGCTATTGGAGAGTCTTCACAGCACTGCTGAAAAGGTTGAGAAGGCCACACATATCGTTGTCGCCGGTGCTGGAGCTACAGGTGTTGAACTCGCGGGCGAGATTCAGTATGCTTATCCCTCGACTACCGTCATCCTCATCTCTACGGAAGAGAAAGTTGTCGCTGGAGACCAAATCGCCGGCAGTGTCGAATCTGAGCTGAAGCGTCTGGGCGTTGAGATTCGTGCTGGCGTGCGCTCCGAGGGCACGACGGAACTGCCAGATGGCAAGACACTGGTAAAGCTATCCAATGGAGAGACACTGGCAACGGATTTGTTCCTCGCGACGATGGGATTGCGACCGAATTCTGGTTTTCTTCCCGAGGAGTGGCTTACCAAAAAGGGCTACGTAGATGTAGACGAGGCGATGCGCGTCAAGAACGCAGAGAGTGTATGGGCAGTCGGGGACGTCGTGTCCAAGCCTCGTGCCGCGTTCTTGATCACAGAGGCCCAGGCCGCTGGTGTCTTCAAGAACATCGATCTTGTGCTCAAGGGCAAAGAACCTCAACCTGTGAGCCCCCCTCGCGTGGATGCCTTTCTATGCGCCACAGGTCGAAGTCGCGGAGCTGGTCGCTTAGGCAAAGTCCCTGTGCCATCGCTTGCTGTATGGGCAGTCAAAGGGCGCACACTGGGTTTGGAGCGTACCAAAAAGTACGTCAACGGTAGTATGTGGTGATGAGAGTGCAAGTAGTGGAACGCCTGATATCCTATTCAAGAAAGCGCCATGATATTCCTACAAAGAAAAAGCAACATACCCACTCCCATAATCTAATTAATTCACCTATCCTGTCTTCTCGTCTTCAATCTCCCTCCTGATCTGTTCAAGAACTTGTTCTCGTGTTCTCAAGTGATTCTCTAGACCCTCGACCTGCTCCCGGACTGTCTGGAGATCCTCCTGTATGCTCTTGAGACTTCCTCCTGCCGCGCTTTTGCCAGTTCCCTCCTCTAACTCCCTAAGCTCTTTTCGCTTGTATTCGAGCAGTTGGTCGAGCTCCTTTTTAACAAGTGCGGGCTTGGAGTCGCGTTTGCCGCCTTTCCGGCGTTCCGCGATCTCCTCCACCTTCTTCATCTTATCCTCGAGGTCCTGGAGCTTGCGCTTCAGTCGAACCTCTTCCCAATCCTCCGTCTTTTCCGTCGAAAAGTCTGTGCCGGTAGACTTGAAGCCGCTTCGGCCCAGGCGCGTTAGGTATTGATCGCCAAACTTAGCTTTGCGGCCGGTGCTGGTGGAGTCGTCGGCCTTGGTAGCCCATCGCGAGTTGGCGCCAGTTCGCTGGTTATCGATTTGGTAATCAATCTGGTTGCGCTCAAAGCTGGAGCGAAGGGATGCGGGAACGGTACGGGGGATTCGGAAGCCCTCATGTCGGTAGTTAAGAATATGCAGGAAAGCGAGGCATGCGTCCTTGTTGATACTTGATTGCGCCGATGGGTTAATCAAGTTCCAGGCGGATCGAACATCGGTATCGGGAACATCGAGAGACTCGTAGAGATCGCTAAGCGCATGGACTGGTTTTGTTAGCCTTGCTCTTTGGTGAAGACGTCTGCAGCCATACAATCAACCTCGCCGCGCATATCCCGGTTCTCCTGGTAGATCTGCTCGTATTTGGTCTTGTCCGCAGGCTTCATGTACCACTCAAACCCGTCTTTAAGTCCAAGATCTTCCGAATCGTCCTCGACTTGCTCGAACTGCACTGACTTTCCTGTGATCGCCTGGGTAGCTTGCACCAGATGAGCCTTGGATTCAGGGACGAGCCAGTCGGGCAGGGTTGTCGGCACATCCGCATATTCCTGCAGTTTGTCAGTTGCTACGCCACCAAGTTGTCCATCGATCATGTCATACTCCGTTCAAAATATCAAAGATGATGCGCATCGCGACACAAAACTCCTCGAAATCGAGGTTTCCATCGTTATCCACATCCGCGAGATCCCATACTCGCTCTAGCTGATCATCTTGGAGACCACTGTTCTTGAGAACAGGAGCAGCTTGCTCGCCTGTAAGAAACTTGCCACCTCCTGTTCGCGTGGAAAAGATATTCCAGTATGTTTCGATTTCCTGCGCCTCGATCTTGGGAGCCATGATTACGTCTGGGGGCACTGGACAGCCGTGTGGAGTTGTTGTTGGAAGCCGAGTAAACAAAAGAAGCGCTGATTAACCGTATAGGACAGAAATAATCGCAATCGTTTTGGCGGCGACCGCAGGAGGTGTTGGATTAGCGGGAATGCGATGCTCGAGGTTCTGAGATCAAGGTAAAGTGAACTGGAGGTTGAATGACGAAGCCAGCTCTCCAGCCACGCTTGGACTGGGCTGCATTTCCCCTGGATGCATCTGCGGCCCCCGCTTAGCCAATATTCAAATTAGCGCATAATCTTACTGGAAGGTTGGTCAGTTGATAGGGAGCAGAACATGTAAGTTATTGGTATGAATGATTGAGTTGACTCTCATTCAACATTCAAACGAGCTAACGCTATGTCTGTCTGACTGACAGTGTTGAGATGTTCAGTTCAGACTCATGCGAACTACCTTAGGTACTGCACCTGTACTATCCATCAAAGCATATAGCAGTTGGCCCTGATTCGTTGCAGATATAATGCTCTGCTTGCTGTTTCTTGATAAACTGTCTTGGGGGTTGAGGAAAAACATAGAATCGACTTACCTAAAGTCCTCCCTAAACTTATATTAAATATCTTTGTAAGGTCTGTAGTATCTCAAGGTATATTACTCTAATATTTAGAAATTTCTTCTATTATTTACTAGAACTAACTTCTTTCTGTTCTCTGAGAATCACCTGAAGAGATTTCCGTTTTTCTCTTTTCCTGTGGACTGTCAATTAATCATGAACTTGCCTGTCTTCTCGACAGGGTCTATATGTTACATGTTAATAGCTGAAAGTGTTCTGGCAGTCTGTCGCTTGATACGCTAAAACAGGAAGAGGTTCACCGAGAGTGACTGGCCAACAGCCACAGTCCAGGCTTTCAGTGGCCGAGCCCCACTGCCCAATGTGGACGGGACCTGGAGACAAGCTCCATAGACTCAATCCTCAGTGGCTGCTTCACAAGGTTGTGGGCCTTCAATAGCGGGTGGAGGGGCACGGCTGCCACACCCGACAACTTTTTGGAGGGGCAAAGAAAGCGCGAAACAAATGACCCTTTAAATTAATCGTCCTTCAGACCGCTCGACTTTGTTCCTTATATATAAGTATACCAGTCGCCGTGTCTCTGTCTTTGGCGCATCGTCAAACCAAAAAGCATAGCGAATTGTCTCTTCTTCACAACTCAGACTCGTCTACCGCCCAACTCACAATGTCTACAACAACCACCACTACTACCACCCAGCCTATCACGGCCGAATCTATGCTCCGTCTCTTCCCGGACATTGACACCAGCTCAGAGCCTCTCTCCGGTCATGACGAGGAGCAGATCCGTCTTATGGACGAGGTATGCATTGTCCTCGACGAGAATGACAAGCCAATCGGCACAGCCAGCAAGAAGATCTGTAAGTCCAACTGCACCACCACAGACAGTATACCCCTTACTGACTTAGACCACTAGGCCATCTCATGACCAACATTGATAAGGGTCTCCTTCACCGTGCCTTTTCCGTCTTCCTTTTCAACGATAAGAACGAACTCCTCCTTCAGCAGCGCGCCTCCGAGAAGATCACTTTCCCCGACATGTGGACCAACACTTGCTGCTCCCACCCTCTCAACATCCCTACTGAGACTGGTGCCTCTCTCGAGGACTCTATCGCCGGCGTTAAGCGAGCTGCCCAGCGCAAGCTTGAGCATGAACTGGGTATTAAGAAGGAGCAGGTTCCCTTCGAGGACTTCCACTTCCTGACCCGAATTCACTACAAGGCCCCCAGCGACGGCAAGTGGGGTGAGCACGAGAGTACGTAAGAACCAGCCTTCCATGCCATAGTCTCTAACAGTTGGCGCAGTTGACTACATCCTCTTCATCAAGGCCAACGTTGACCTTGACGTCAACATGAATGAGGTTAGAGACACACAATACGTCAGCCCCGAGAAGCTCAAGCAACAATTCGAGGACCCCAACCTGGTCTTTACCCCTTGGTTCAAGCTCATCTGCAACTCTATGCTTTTCGAGTGGTGGCAAAGCCTTGACTCCGGCTTGAACAAGTACATGAACGAGCAGGAGATTCGACGCATGTAATGACATATGGACAACGAATCAAAGAAGAAGAAAGCATCCAAAATCGACAGGAAAGATGGCGCGCTCGCCCCTCAAGGTTCGGCATGCAGTGCATTGGATTTTCGCAATCAATCAGCGTAGATATCCGCTCTACGCCTTGCTGTGTTGAAATACACAAGGAATAGAGCCACTTATAATTTGACGTTATTTACTGCCGATATTTGACTTCACCTATCAAGATCGAGGATTCTATGACCAACTTCACCAATCAGAGTCTCAAACATATTCAGCAAAGCCAGGCCATAAGGCATGGTTATCTTGGACCGAACTTTCATGTGCAAGCGAATGACTCAAGATCATGATGTCTTGGTTCTCCGCATCTTCCGGAATGGCGTAGTGAGTCTTATCAAGTGACACAGTACTGTTAAACAGATCAGTGAGTCCAGGCGCCGTCGCAAGCCGTCGCCATCCACCAACAACTAGCATGGATGGATGCTCTGAGTCTTTGTCAACCAACAAGCACTACAACTCTTTCAGCATGTGGTCCCGCGACTACAACCCTCTTAGAATGTACATCCGCGATTGGGATCCGACCAATGATGACATTCCTTAGCTCCTTAAATCACGGGTTTTCGATCTCCTCCAGTCTTAACTGCCGATGGCTTGAGCCTTAACTCGGCTATCACTGCACCTGACATCAAAGCCTGCATCCGACCCCGCGACTTGAAGCAAGCCTTCTTCTGTGCCCCTGTGTGTATTCTTGTTCATCTATTGAACGGAGTGCTGATTTTGCTGTCTTCAACTGCATAATTGATTGGAGCATCTCAGGACTTGGGCTTCGCAATATGCTTTGTCCCATGCGATGACAGCATCACCCCCACGGTGTCGCAGCTGATCATGTGGACCATGATCGTCCGTCAGCAAACACTGTGCTCTCCTATCTCGCCTTGATTCCAGGCTCGCTTTCACGGTCTCACAATGGATCCCGGAGCTAGTCAATACCCCACGATAATAGCTGTCATGCACGAATCTAGCCAATGGTATCTTGGGTTATTGCTTAGAGGCGCTTCGTATCTATGCTGCCCATCTCGAGGCCCACACGGCGTCTATCCAACACTCGCCCTACTTAAACCCCCGACCATTTCCTATCTCTCGACCCTTCTTTGTTCCTTACCCATCTATCTACTCAATCGCTCATCTCTCTCCCACAAACACTTACTTTGCTCAAGTCTTATTCTGCCTTGACCAGACAACAGCCGCTGGCCACTAACAGGACCCTCAGTCAGGATATCTTGCTAAGCCCTCTCTTAGAGGAGGCTGCTTTGAAGAATAGCCAACTTGGCGTCTTGCTATTACTGTTACCACGTGCTGCTTGCTGCACTCAACTTCTTTGCATTGTTGACGGTTGTTGACTACTGTTGAATCCTCTGACAATCCCATTTGACACAACTTCTATCCATTCTCGTGAACACTCTGAACGTTTAGACGCTCCGTCGACGAATCTCGCTCGATACAACCCCCTTTTCGTTAAGCCGTGATCGCGAGCCTGGCCCGCTCAAGTACCACCTTGATGTCGGTTGAAGTTCGCACAAGCCTTAATTGTCTACGCCATCCCTCGAGGTTTACGTCCGTTTCCAGAACTCAACTGTCACGAGTTCATACGGGCGATAATTGTCAAGACATACAATGTGAGTTTGGATACTCGGGCCACGAACTTATCATGCTTAATACGCAATGGCGCCCCTTTCATTACCAGGAAGGGGCCCTTAGGTACAGCGAATAAATCCAATACTGGTTAAACTGCCATCATGGAGATCAGCAAGAATAGTAAAAGCGGTACCAATGGCTCTGGAGCGCTAGCCAAGTGGCGACGACGCTCTCTTATACCATCTACATGGGAAACCTCCGTTCGGTTCGTTAATGTGAACGAGTCTGCGGCAGCTGGTAGTGCGCTGGCCCAGGCCTTTGCAACCGATGCTATGAGTCAGTATGTGCTCGACGGCGATGACATGGCCGACTACTCGGATGAACAGAAGTGGAAGCTCCATGTTGACTATATGACCTATATGGTTGCAGCACACTGCTACAAAGGAATGGTGACGACCATTGGGTCAGACTATGACGCTGTAGCTCTCTGGTATGTGATTCGAGAGGCTCTACCCTCAAGTTAGAGCTAATAACTCTCTAGGCTTGCCCCAGGTCAAGAGATGGATGACTGGTGGACCAGTATCCGCAGTGGTATGTGGAAGCTATATTACCAGTTGTCAGCTGAAGGACGGAGACGACATTATAATGAAATGCTGCCTGTTCTGGACCAGACCAAGGAAGAAGTCATGGGCGACCGCAATAAGGACTGCTACTACCTTGTTTATATTGGTACTAAGCCAAATGCCCAAGGTCGAGGCTACGCTGGAAAGTTGATTCGTGATATGGTTGCTAAGGTAGGATACTTGATTCTCATATTCATACCTAAGCATAAAGAAAGAACTAACAAGACCTAGGCCGATGCTGAACAGCGTCCTATGTACCTCGAGTCCACCGCAGAACGCAACAACGGTTACTATGCAAAGTTCGGGTTCGAGGTCAAGCGTGACGTCGTCTTTGAGGGCGGCCCTGAGCCTATCACGATGTGGATTATGGTTCGTGAGCCCCAGATGCCACGTCCTGTTTGCAGCTCTATTATCGTTTCTGCCGTCAGCAGCGCGGTCAACTTCTAGGGAGACGAGCCTCTGATCCTTCCAACTGTCGACACAGGATCAGAGGCTGAAGTCGAAGAGATTGAGGATATCGAGGATATCGCCCACAGACAACAAGATTGGAAATGTGTTGTGATGTGAGTCTTGATCATTCGAGTGTTTTTGATGCTACACTGAGTCCATTCACTTTTGTCACTCTTTTGGACAACTGATATGTTTTGACGATACGAAACAGTATGGATTTTGGCTTTTTTATATTGCCAACATCCAGTGACAGACAGTCTCTACCGCAATTGCCGTCTATTTGTTCTGCTTTCACAGCATGCCGACTAGCTCGAGTCATTCATTAGGGAGATGTAACCCAAATAAAATTGTCATTCCTTCATAAGCTGGACCCCCTGTAACCATGAACACCATGCACCTAGCTTTTGTAGTTTGTATTCCACATATATTGCCTTTCTCTTTGGAGTCGCCCCTCCTAGACCTCAGCCTCTGCTTAGTATTCGAGAATTGCCCATGTCTCGTCATCAACTGTCGTGTAGATAAGGCCCTGGCCAAGCAACTCGTCGGCAGCGGTGAGAGCATCCCGCACTGACATGCCGGTAGAGTTGGTAATGACGTTGAGGTGAACACCCTCGTTACCGCCAGGTGTGTCATTCATGAAGTTGAACATCTTCTTCGCCACCGCGCTGCAGCCAGCGAGCTTAGTAGGCGCCTGGCCAGCGTTGCCGCCACCATTGTCGTTGTAACCGCCACCGTCGACGAACATGCTATCTCCGTCTCCATTGGCGCCACCCTGGCCACCAAGGGGTCCCTTGGTGAAATAGAGGTGAACATATGTAGCCTCAAGCATATGGTAGTTGACCTCATTGAAATCCGCCACAGGTCTGATGACGTGAGCTCCAACGTGACGCTTGTTGTTGAAAGATTTGAGACGGCCCCAAATACGAACGTGGGACTCCAGCTCGAAACCAGGATCAGCGTCGTCCTGCTTGTCGACATCGATCCACTTCTTCACCTCGATCTGTCCGGTGCCGTCGTCGATCTTGAGGGTGATATTTGTAGGTTGGGGCTGGATGTTGCGGACCTGTCCGACGAATGTGATCTGTGTCACGGGGGAACCGTCGATTTTGAAGTCGGCGCCGGCGTAGGCCTCTTCGGCGTCGAGGATCTGCTTGATGGTAACGGGACGCAAGGATTCATCCTGGTATGACTATTGATCGTGAGAAAGACTGGTAATAGTCAGTTGCAGAGAGAGTGATGTACCTTGCCGCCGCCGCCTTGGCTGCCCTGCTGTGAACCACCAGCGAAGAAGCCGCCCGAGTCATCGGCCCCTTGGGCACCGAAACTTGTTTTTGTGAATCCAGCGTAAGCAGCTATAGAGAAAAGAGTTAGCAATTCTGATTAGAGCAGAGAGGGAGGGCGTTGAAGGTGAACGTACACATGGTTTTGGTTGTGTAATGTTGAGATGGGCTAGGCAAAGCTCACGATAATGACATGAAGAATGAGAGACGCGTTAAAACGCGACTGAGTTTAATGGGCTACCATGATGCCCCGCCTTCGCGGTGTGGGGCGTTGACCCTGCCTTAGTCATCGAACTGCACGTGCCGGAGGAGCTATCGAACAACCGACTTTGGGCATAATTGAATGGAAAGATCATGTTCTTTGACAAATCAACTATTGAAGAGCCAATATCAGTCTATAGTTGTCATGTACGATTGCAGTTTCTGTTTAAGATATCCTTATCACTCTCCCAATTGTGATAGGCGATCATGCATCTATCTACCTACCGACATTTTCACAAGCAAGCATCATGAATCGCGATCTACCGAGTCTAGACACAAGATAATGATAACAATGGAAAACAGCGGTATCATCTAGAAACTCCTCCAGCTTTCCGGAGCTTCTCCGCAAGCTTTTTCTGTGTTGGCACCATATCATTTGACATAAAAGTGATCACCACGACTAGTAGCCTCGGCATCAAAAGTGGAGCTGCCGCCAACGGACCCCGGCTTCGACGTTTCGCCCCGTGTTTCTCCAGGTTTCCTTCTTCTAAGGTACTTGCCGCAATCACACCCTACTCGACAACATCTGACATCAACAAACTTTCTCCTCTTTTGCTTCTACCATTAAAACAAGCCACCTTATTTTTCTCTGGTTCATCCCGTTTTGCATAGCGTTTGCTTCATCTTTGTTCTTGACTTATATAATCTCTAGTAAACCCGCGGCATCATGGCCAAGCCGCAGACCGCGAATCTCCCCCTGATACCACTCGCACGAGGCACCGTCCTCCTCCCCGGCCTCGTCCAACGAATCCCAGTATCTTCGAACCGTCCCGACATTCCTGCTCTGCTTGCCCACGTGTACGAACAAGCCGCTGCAAAGGGCCCTGATACTCGCATCGACAGCATCCCTATCGCCTGCGTTCCAATTTCGTCTCCTCTTATCAGCGGCAATGGCCAACGGCTCATTGGCGATGCTGAAGACATAGATCCCGCTGTGATCGAGAATGTCCTTCCCGGCTCTGCCAAAAAGACCGATTTGTTCACATTTGGTGTCGCCGCCAAGATTATTGGCATTGATGGAAGAGGAACAGGCGAATTTGCTCTGCGCGTGGAAGGCACCACCCGTGTTCGAATCGAGAACTTCACACGCGAGCGTCCCTATTTTGAAGCCAAGGTGACATATTTCCACGAAGACAGTAGGCTATCCAGCTTGACCATTTGCCCATCAGCTGTAATTGACTTTTAGCCCTAGGCAATGCCACCGATAAACAAACACAGGATCTGTTCGCTCTCTTAAAGACCCAATCTCGAGAACTCGTCACGATTCTAAGGATTTCCTCCCTCCTTCCTCGAACCCGAGATGGCCCGATTCTTTCGCCCGTGCTCACAAGACGACTTGAAATGCTTATTATGAGGAAGGAACTGCATGAGGCTGGCCTCCTCGCTGATTTTATGGCCAACCTCGTTGAGAGTACACACGAGGAGAAACTCGAAGTCCTTGCAGCTCTAGATGTCAAGGTGCGCCTTACCAAGGTCATTGAGTTGCTGGAGCGTCAGGTTGGTGGTATCAAGAACAATTTCAAGATCACCACCTTCACCACCATGCCCGTCCAGATCTTAAACCGACTGAACGAGAACCAAAACCGAAAGCCAGACTCGCTGCCACAAATCCCCGGCATGTCATTCGTTCCCCCCAACGGACAAATGCCAGGCGGCCATGACCAGAACGATGACCAGGAGGCCAATGAGCTTGATGAGCTGAAGCGTAAACTTTCGAATGCCAAACTTCCCGCCGATGCCGCCAAAGCCGTGGATAGGGAAATGAGACGCCTTCAGAAGATGCAGCCCATGAATCAAGAATATCAAGTTACACGTAATTGGCTAGAAACCTTGGCTGAAATTCCCTGGACAGCCGCTACGGATGACCGCCTCGGCCCAGATACTCTGCATCGAGCGAGGAAGCAGCTCGATGATGATCATTACGGTTTGGACAATGTCAAGAAGAGGCTCATCGAGTATCTGGCCGTCCTGAGGCTCAAACAGTCTATCAATGATGAGGTTGAAGAAAAAATTAAGAAAGCAGAAGAGGAGATGGGCCAAGCGGCTGCATCCAATGAGAAAGAGAAGGAAACCGCCTCAGAAGCCTCAGAAGCTGAGGGAGGCGCAAAGCCTGAGATGGCTAAGCTTGATATCCTCAAGTCTCAGCGTATGGTTGACAAGTCTCCTATTATGCTCCTCGCTGGTCCTCCTGGCGTTGGCAAGACCAGTCTCGCGAGATCGGTGGCTACAGCCCTTGGACGCAAGTTCCATCGTATCTCGCTTGGTGGTGTAAGAGATGAAGCTGAGATTCGAGGTCATCGAAGAACCTACGTCGCGGCGATGCCTGGTCTTATCGTTCAGGGACTGAGGAAGGTCGGCGTTGCTAACCCGGTTTTCCTGCTTGATGAGATTGACAAGATTGGACAAGCTAGCATTCACGGCGATCCTTCAGCTGCCATGCTGGAAGTGTTGGACCCTGAACAAAATAGCAACTTCCAGGATCACTACGTTGGCATGCCAATTGATCTCTCCAAGATTCTTTTCATTGCTACAGCCAACAGCCTGGACACTATTCCCGCTCCTTTACTGGACCGGATGGAGACCATCTACATCCCCGGCTACACGACACTCGAGAAGCGACACATCGCGATGCAACACCTGGTTCCCAAACAGATCAGGGTCAACGGACTGGCCGAGACTCATGTTGCCTTCAACCAGGAGGTTGTCTCCAAGATCATCGAGTGCTACACTCGTGAATCCGGAGTTCGTAATCTGGAGCGTGAAATCGGCTCTGTTTGTCGTGCCAAAGCTGTCGAGTATGCCGAGGCCAAGGATGGGGGCCACATAGACGAATACCGGTCTAACCTGAGTGTAGAGGATATCGAGAATATTCTGGGCATTGAGAAGTTTGAAGAAGAGATTGCTGAGAAGACGAGCCGCCCTGGTATTGTGACGGGATTGGTTGCCTACAGTTCTGGTGGCAATGGCAGCATTCTCTTCATCGAGGTTGCTGATATGCCGGGCAACGGACGGGTTCAGCTCACAGGTAAACTAGGTGATGTGCTCAAGGAGAGTGTTGAGGTCGCCTTGACCTGGGTTAAAGCACATGCTTTCGAGCTGGGTCTTACGCCAGAGCCCACCACCGATATCATGAAGGAGCGTAGCATCCATGTGCACTGCCCATCAGGTGCTATTCCCAAGGATGGTCCCAGCAGTGGCATTGGCCAGGCTATCGCACTTATCTCCTTGTTCTCGGGGAAGCCGGTGCCACCAACTATGGCGATGACGGTATGTTATCAGACGAGTTGTTGAATCGTGATGACTCAGTACACTGACAATCATCTGTGAAACAGGGCGAAATTTCTCTCCGGGGCAGAGTTACAGCCGTCGGAGGTATCAAGGAGAAACTCATCGGCGCTCTCCGAGCTGGCGTCAAGACTGTACTACTCCCAGCCCAGAACCGCAAGGATGTCAAAGATCTTCCGCAGGAGGTTAAGGACGGACTCGAGATCCTTCACGTCAGGTAAGCCATCCCTTACTCGAGCCGGTCCCCTTGTAGCACGCTCAACCCTGCCGCCTATTATGCTCCGACGACAAAAGCTTGGTTTCACTGACACATGTCTTGAATAGCCATATCTGGGAAGCGATCCGTCTTGTCTGGCCAGATTCGCATTGGGCGGAAGACAGCAACTACCGAGGCATCGAGAGCCGACTGTAATGCGCTCAAGATGCTTGTTGGTTGTGCTATCACTTCACTCGTGAACAATGTCTCGTTGATTGCATCGACCGGCGCTGCATCTCTGAAACGTCTCGAGGCGACTTTCCAGCCGCATCGCAAGTGTCTGCCCTTCTCAGCGAAGGTGACCTGCTCAGACTCACCGAGATGGCCCAAATCAGCCCTCTTTGCGACGCATGTATCCGGTTCATCAAACGGCCGCTCGTCTCACAAAACCCCCTATCCCGTGATCCCACGTTGTCCTTCCCGTCAACTCCAGCCATTGCCCCCTTGCGCATGCGCATACTTGTTCCAATTCGAGACAGCTGAGAGGGCCTAACTGTGGCGTCTTTGAGGCTGTGTGTCTTGCTTGGAGTGATGCTGTATTCTGCACCGTCTTTTCTTGTCAAAGTCTGTGCCAGACTGGCACGGTAAAGGTAATGCCGCAGTGAGCCAAGCGAGTATGTGAAGGTTGTCGTGCTACACCAAAGCTGAATCGGTCAGGGGGCGTAGAAGACGGCACCCCGATTTGAGATATGTCTCATAACTCTTCAGTTGCTTTCTTCCGAAAGTCGTCGAGGACGATACTTGCATATGAGACATCGGCACACCACCGGCAGGCAATTCCCGAGCTAGATCGATACCAGCGAATAAGACTTTGTGATTTATGATGGGCGAAAGGAGTTTCGATATCGGCGTTCGTTGTCTTGACTTATTTCCTCATTCGGCAAATTGCACCTCATATTATAATGCCACACATACATAGCACACTAGATCCAACTATCTCTAGTATCTAAACTTTATCGACTTATCCCTCGCTGCCCTGTTTCAGATATCTTAAGACCTGTGGCGTTTGTTGGGAAGCTACGGATCAAACCTAGACTCTTGCGCCGAACGAAGTCAAGACGGAAGCTTTAGTTCAGGTCAATCATGACTGTATCATGACAAATGAGGATTTCTTGAAAACTGTGTGACAAGATACTTCAGACCAGTATCAGTGGTCTCAGAGAGACAAGCCAGAACATAGCCCGACTCGAGATGTGAAGCAATTCGCTTAATTAAAATGTATGCAGCCATCTTTCTCTAGCCAGTTCATGGCCCATCGTGGCGACTTTGACGGCTGGCTGCCCTACTGCCCGAGCCTTCGGTGAATGAAGGGAGACTGGGACATTCAGAGAAGCCAGCCCTTGCGCCACATTCTCTAACTAACAGTTAGCCGATGGAAGTTTAGGGAGTCAACCCAAGGCCACGAGATCGACAATGTAGTTTCGCACTAAAAGGAGAGCTGAATCTAGCGCCTCGTTGTAAGCCCTGCCTCTCTGTCGGCCGGGAAGCGGATTTTCGAAAACAGTGACGGTTGAGGTTATCCACACAATGTGCTCTGTACCTACTAGACCAATCCCCGAATAACTCTTGGCTCTTCAGCTTACAAGGTCATCTCTTCTAACCACAGTCCTGTGTTCGATCTATGATGAATGTTGTGTCATGGCGTCGGAGTCCGCGAACACGAGTGGACTTGCTTGCTTTTTCCATGTCGTTAGAAGATTCGATAGTGGCATATGGGATCCTCATTTGCATGGCGCCGCAGATTATGCAGCGAGACGACATTTGATGCCTGCGCTTTAGAAAAACAAAATCATATCATACTTGAGAAAGAATCTGCAACGCAGACTGAAATGCAAGACGAGTACGCATGCTTTCAGCTGTCGTGATCGTACCTCTTTAGGTCCTCAATACCATTGACGAGTAACGACTACGGGGGAGAGCAGTAGCAATCAATAGGTAGTTGCTTGTTTACATCTCGCAGCTCGTGCCTCAAGTTGATTATGGCGCGCCAGGTAGCGGCAATGGTCCCTGGGACAATAAGCCACTTTGACGCTTTTGCACGCGGTAGTGGACCAGTCCAAGAAATCGAATTCGCATCGCCATCTTTACGAGTCCTTAGATCAGCCTAAGTGCTCAGGGAATGGATACAGTACTGCAAGAGTTGTATGAGTTGCTCCACTTCGCGAGTCTTAGCAACGGCATACTAGAAACCGCTGCCTCACTGCTGTCTTGGCTATCGTCCATTACAGATGATCGCCATTGCTGATATGACCAGATGAGAAACCAAGGATGCAGCCACCCGCGGCGAATGGGTTGGCACAACCTACAAGCACACGGCCGCGTCCCAGGCCTCCGGGCTCGTGGCCATCGATACGCCGTGTCGTACAGTACATGTCTCGGGAACTCTCCATCTGTTGTTCAACATGTGCTGCTGGAGAACAATGGTAAGCGGTTTAGAGTGTTGCAAAACTGTTGGTTAAGTAAGGTCTACAGCTCCTAGTTAGGCACTATGTGTAGCCGCATACATTCTGCGGAGGGACATCTCCTACGAAATTGCAAATCTGCATCAAGTCAGCATCGAATTTCCACTCAAAATCTGGTGCCGTTCCTACATCGTCGGTTAAGAGAAAATATGTCTGGTTAGTTCTATAGGGGCGACGAGGAGACCTTCACGCTGACAGGTAGACATAATTCGGTCTCGTGAGAAGTCCAAGCCAAACCGGAGACCCTGCCGACCCCAAAAGCGAGCAGTCCTGTGATGTCTTGTTGGTATCCTACCCTTGCTCTATTGGATGACATTATCCATGCTGTGAGATACCGTTCATGGGTCATGCTCTCCGATCCCACGGCGTGTTGATGCGTGTAGTCCACTAACAACGATGGCAGGCATGGCTGAGCAATGTCTGTGCGAGGTGACGTACGGCGTTGGCGACTCGAAGGGCCAGCAGAGATAGTGTCGGCCTAGGCTGAATTTGAAGCTGGATCCCCAGAGCTCGTAACAGACCACAAGATCGTCATGTCATATCATGTTTTTCAAGGAGCAGCCCAGTCGCGGAAATTTACTAGCGCTGCTCCTATCTGGACACTACGGCTGGTGCCGTAGTGGTCAAGGCTGGCAACGGGCCGAACATTTTGCGCAAGTAGGTTCCTGGGTTAAGCAAGTCTTAAGACGGATAAGCATCTTTAATCGAGGGAAATAGAAGGCGACAAGGCACATGTTGAGCCTGGTAGTCAAGTTATCCTAATCCCCGGTCATCTCTCAAGCAGCCTAGATCCTGGCAGGCGGGGTTTGATGAGATGAAAATGACACCCTAGATGATCGTACAGTAGCTGGCCGCTGGCCTGCAGGGAATTCATTCTCACCGTTTACTCGGTTCTGCCCAAAAGGTCAATGGTCCGTACCAGGAGAAGGGCCCCGCCTCCAAGATGCCGGACACTGAATCGAATCTGGACTGAAGGTTTCATACGTATGTGAGATGAAAGACGCGGCTAGACGAGGTCCCTGAAATGGAATGGTCCATGGCACTGATGGTGTTGCAGTCTTTTAGCTACCATTTTGCGGGGATGGGTGAACCAATAGGAGAAGGTGTGCCAGAAAAGCCACAGGAGCGATGTTTGAGCTGCAGTGTCTTGGATCCTTGGGCAAAACAAAAAACAGACTGTGGTCGCGACCCTTGGACTCGTACGATGGACGATATCATGCCTGGCTACCGCCGCAATGGCGCTGCCGCGAGCTGCATAAAAAGTTACTTTTTTTGTGCCGTATCGAGGGTGTTGGAGATAGACTTTGCTGGTTATCAAGCCCCTGGCTCGGGCCCAAAACCAGCAGGTTGGTGGTTTGGCAGCCTGCGGCCGGCCCAAGAGGGGATTTCCATGGCAGGCGACATCCATCTAGGTACTGGTACTGTAGTCGCTAAAAATCTGCTTTTGAGCGTGGTTGTACTGTGACGAGATGAGGGCTGCTGACGATGAGGTTGGTTTGCATGTCCATGTCCATGTGGAGAGACGGGCGGGGGTCCACTGCCATGTGTCCGCCCCCTACCCGAAGTGTCCACGAGCTTCCTTCCCAAGAAGCGCAATCATTGCAGGGACTGGCCCTGTTGTATCCTGGCGGATACCCTAAGCTGCAGGAGCCAGGCCAACAGGAGGACTGTGCCATCGCTGTCAAATTTCCATCTATGCCCTTTGGCTGAACGCCACACCGAAACACTTTGAACTGGTTGGCTGGCTGGGCATGACCTCGGGGCAATCGGGAAATTCTCAGAGCTGCATCGATATTGAGATGAACAGGTACGGTACTGAGCGCCGATGAAAGCGGCATTCCATGGCTGTCTGAAAGAAGACAATAGTTGACGCCTGATCTTGTCCTAAATCACCGGCTCCCGATTTTCTGAAATAGTATCCGTAAAAGACCTTTGGTGCGAACAGCCCATAGGAACGATGATACTGTCTGACACATGATCTGCAGTGCCATCATCGCAAGCAAGGATCAGACTGTGGTAGTGCTTCTCCATTGCAGATGGCTGCTAATTTCCGCATGTTGGTGAACTTGACAGGTCTAGTGGAAGAGAAGGGGAGTCAGGAGATTGGCTCTTTGGGGTTAGGGTTCCCTGCTGCTGCCGTGTGGTGCGAGCCTGCGATGCGATGTGCATGTCCGTTTAATAATTTTCCCCGCCTGATCAAGCGGGCGGATTGATTGATTATCTGCAAGGTCGTAAGCCGTTTTCTTTGGCACTGCCGATCCGATCAGGCGCTAGCTAACTGCCCATAGAGTTGGTTTTGGTTGTGCTAAGGTACCGTGTCACTCTGGGTAAGGTAGGGAAGGTAAGGTATGGTTCGAAATATACGTGATATCATCATTGAGTTGAAGGGATTTTCTGATCAAGGAGACAGTATGTTCCGCGTTGGTCCATTGCAAGAGATTATAGGCAAGGCCCAGACCCGCATCCTGCCTCGTATTCATATTGAGTTGGCTCCTTCTCGGTCGAGCTACCACTCTTCTAATATGGTAGGTAGGAACCAAGAGCACTTGGCAATGCATACCTACCTTACCTGAGGTCCTACTCCATACTAGCTCTTGAAGCAAGTGCTGAGCTATAGCGGGTCAACGTTGTGATAATCTCTGGCTTCAGTTTCAGCTGCATATCCTGTGACTACTCCGTAGGTATCTACTAAACCTTGCTCTTAATATCGTCTTTATTATTATTACCAGTCAACGCTGATGGATCTATGGAATTTCAATCATGTACGTACCAACTCTAGATTAAGTACCCAATAGTTTGTAGATCGATATACTTTTGCGCGCCTCACCCCAATCTGCGTCTCCCTATTTGTCCGTATAACTTGATCGTTCTGACGGGATCGTCAGATCTGATGCTGTGTACCCAGTATACTCACACACGCATCTCGCATCCGACGCCTCTTTTGATGCGAGGGTTGTCGCACCGAGACTCGAGGAGAATTTGTCTCTAGCAAATGCAGTGTAAGGTTGTATGAATGCGACCCCTGCAAAAGGATAAGCCATAAGCCATCATCCAATGACGGGGTACCCGTCCTGCCATATGTGGTTCCTGGTGGCTTTGCTCTAAATGCCCTCATCTCTCCTTGCTGCAGTTGTTGGATAGTTGTTCACTTCCGACCTAAAGACATGGCTTGACAAGGTCAATGTCAATGCCCAGGCACCATGGCAGCTGAACCAGATTCTTAGGACGCTCCAGACCCTTATATTTTGCCACGATAGGAGCATTCTGGAGCGGGTGTCTTACACAGGTGTGCCACATTTGTCGACCATGTCCGACAACACCCGCGTCATGAAACTTCCAGAGTCGACGGACAGAAACAGAGCTTGCATTGCATTGCATTGCATTGCACCCAGTGTATGCTGTGCCTCTTTTCTTCTGTCCCAGTCGTCACATCATGACTTGCTTCTCTTGTCTGAGACTCGCATGGGAAGCATCGCTAGTCAGATGTGATAACCTTTGCATTGGTAGCGGGCGTTGCGACTTGAAGGGATGAACCGCCATGTTCTGTACCGAGAGCGTGGATTCGAGGCAAACGCTTCCCTTTTTCGCTGTGATTTTCCCTTTCATATCCAATCAACGCTCTTGAACCTACAGCCAACCCAAGTCAGAAGAAACGGCACCGCTGCATGCCAACGTCACAACCAGCACAATTGCCCGACAACCGCTTTGCTAGCTCAGCAATGTCTGATGCCGATATCCACAGCGAACCATCCCACCGGTAGTGTCACTTTTTTATACGAATAACCTTTCCGGAGATTTCTTTCAGGAACAGAGCCGAAGCTTCGAGCCAGCCCGGCTTGGCAAACGAGCCATGTACGTATTGCGCTGAGCAATTGAACAAAATAACAGTAAGATCCGATAGCTTGAAAGAGACACAAACCCAGTCTGGAAAAATATGAGCTTTGCTTGTATGTATCGGTCAACTTTTGCACATTTTCAACGATGCTCTACGTGAGACATATGAGAAACCAGCAGTGGTGATTTCACAGTTTCAGCCGCGCTGCAGACCTGCGGTGAGTACCTGACTCGTCTCGACAAGCCTCTAGAACATGGCTCCTCAGCCTCCCATGTCTCAATACCACGGGCTGGACTCGAGCATGCCGGTGGCCCCATAGGTTCTCAGCTTAGTTAGATGAGCTTCTGCCACTTGGTGAACATATCTTTCAGATGGGAACACACCACCATGCTCGTCGGTTCCGACGTGGGGTTATAAAAGCTGAGCAGGGGCTTGCCAGTAGTGTCAGTCAATATCCTGTAGGGGCGACCGCAAAAAATAAATAAAAAAACATAACCTTGCTTTGACTCGAAGGTCCGGAAGCCACCAAGAAAGACCTTTCGTCATCTCTATGAAGTTTGATGACCTTGGGGTCCTGCAAGATTTGACCGCTTGGTATGACGGTCGTGGCTTGAACCTTGTCCACCAACCAGCCCGGCCATTCCCCAACGGTTCTGATCATGAAAGAACAAGACCATCAGACGCACCTGCATCGTGAAGCCATATCCCAGGATTTGGTTCGTGGCTTAATAAAAGTTGCTGCTAGGGGGTGCCCGGAGCAACAGCCATCGCGGCTTTTACCCCAACTGCTGGTGTCCTACCTTCACTTTAGCAAGCCAACTAAGGTGTTCTGGGCCACATGGCACTTCGGTGAGCTGCTTGAATGGGCAGCCGATCAGTATGGTAATGCCCTTTATTTCCAGCCGCAATGCTTCAGTCCAGGACGGGCTGTCTGCAGCATGCCGTAAAGAACAACAAGAGAGGAAGGATTTCGGCAAGGTATCTATCCCTGACCTAGTGGGTGATTCCAGACCTGTAAGATAGATCACGCGAGTTCTTGAGCAAGAGCTGTCAGAATCCTCATTTGAGCAGCCCCTCCAGCCATGAACCACACTTTCTCAGCTTTACCTAGATCCACGTACTATTGAACAAGAGGACATTAAATGTATGTCATCAACTGCCACAACCAGTGGCATCCCATACTGCTCGTGTGCGTTGCATCAAACGAGTAGTTAGGGGGGCTAGCAGCCATGGAGCCACCAATGGACCGGTTTTTGACGTCTTGTCGATGTCCAACATACCATTCAAGTTCCTATCATTTTTGGTTAGCCATGGCATCTCGTGCCCGAAGACAAGGTTGTCATGGCCGAGAATCTAGGGGCAACCAACAGGGGGCGGCGAGTGAGCCGGGGTTTGGTTCGGGAGATTTAGCCATTGGGTTGGGTCCAAGTTGGTCTGGCCTAACGGTCACAGCTAGACCCAAGACAGGCTCGCCTCCCGCAACCAAGGCAAAGTGACCTGTCACTAAATATAAATTTCCCTGAAGCTTCTGAATCTCTCCGAAATACGGATAGTCAGATTCATGATATAGGCGCGGGTCTATGGCAAGGGATATACTGGACATAACTCCAAAGGTCAACCAAAGCGAATGGAAGAGCTGCGCCTATGTATGTCAGCTCAAAAAACCGTGGCATGTAAGGAGCGAGACACTGTTGGAAGACCATTGTGCGGAAAGTTCGGTTTTCAATCTCGAAAGATATATGTATTAATCGAGCTGAATATACGCGGCTCGCCGAGCAGTCTGACGTGCCACACCTAAACCAAAGTGTGACCACTGGCGATGGTTTTCGATGCACTCTACCTGGTAGAAATTTGACTCGTATGTGTTGAAGGTGCGCAAATGTTTCTTCATCCTTATCGAGCGATTCGAACTTGCATGGTACATATGTGGTCATGATGGGACTATCTGGGGTGATAGTGGAGGAGCGGCCGCTCGGAGGAGGAGTGCCGAGGAGAGAGGCACAAACCTGACGTCGAAAATTAGTGACGGCGGCGGTGCAGAACATCCTGGACGACGGAGATTTAATCAGGGTCGCCGACGTCGACAAAGATGTGATAGTGTGTCGCTCGTGAGAGTGATGGATCCTAACCGGCATGCCATGCGCATGCCCTGCTTGAATGACATGGGTTTTTATCTCTGTAGACCGCCCACCGTAAATCAAGCTCAGCGATTAAGATCTAGCGCTCACCAAGACGGAAAATTTGTCTGCGTATGCGAGCCCACGATGATACTGTTGCATTCAGCCAGATGATGTGGCCTGGTCCTTTGCCTGGGTGCGCAGGGTCCAGATCTATTTTCCTGCGCAATACCTACCTGATAGAACTCGGAGTGGTCGGTGGGATTGCGCTAGTCAGTAGCCGACCGTTTGCTAGAGGGTGCAGTAGTGTAGCGGCAACGTCATGGAGAGGACGTGGTCTCTGATGTATAGACGCCAAGCCATCGCAAGCTTTGAGTCTTGAAGAAGACCCCCTGCAACAGCTTGAAAGAAGAGGCATGTTGGAAATAGAACAGACAACTTATGTTAGTTAGTAGATGAGGTTCAGATGTCTTCGTTGTATCTCTCCCCACGCCGTGCGGAGTGGGGGGTTAACCCACTACTACTCAGACTTATCAAGAGCTGTTCGAAGATATGAAGCCAGAACCAACGTGCTCAACTATCGCAAAGCCCGCTTTGAATCTTATCGCTCGCTGTTCATATAGTAAGTTGTTCGATTGCGCGTCGGACTGCTACCTTATCAACTCGGGATATCCCTAATCAGACGAGAAGCTTCGATTCGAGCTCTGGAACCTGCTATGCGTCATCAACAATCCCTGGATTGCATGCTCGGTTGTAGGGGACAGGATGCCCCACACGATAGTGGGAGTCGTCTTGTGTTGCTCAACATGCTGTGATCCAAATGCTGGACGGGAGCAAGCCTGGGAGTCGAAAACAGAGTATCAAAGAACCAGAGGACAGGGATGAAGACGTGGGATAAATGCAACACCTGGCTGGGACTAAACCTTGCACCCCAACACCAGATCTCGCGGGATTGCACACCTGGCTTCCTCGGCGTGCTGTAACGATCAATATCACAGTTGATGTTAGCAATGTAGGTATAATGGTATGCAACTGAGAAATAGGTAGGTATGGTTAGGGAGGAATATATGATGTGGCCTGAAAACCAGACATCGTAGGTAGAGGTCAGTACGAGATAAAGTTGGTATTGGGGGTAAGAAAGAAAAGTTGTAGTTAAGCTGGTTGGCTGCAAAGTAATACTGGGCACTAGGTTGGTACAGTAGACCAATTGGTATAATGGGAGGTAAGCACGACCTCGAAGTGAGTGGACTAGTATGCTAGCATGCCTTCGTACCTAACTAGCTGTAAAGAACATCCATGCAATTACCTATTACTAGGCGCTTCCCTTTGGGTGGGCCCTGGCTATTGGTAAAAGCTTGTCAGTCGAGGAGACAGGTAACTATTGGACTACTAGATACATACCTACGTTACCAGCTGAACGAATCTCAACGACTTCGAAATAAAAGGATCCTACAAGAAAGACTCGAAAACTGTGATGCTTTGAAGGAGAGGCATACACCTATTCATTGATCAATATCACCTGATACGGGACAAGAACAACCCCAAGCAACCCAAGCAACCCAAGCAACCTCCAGGCTTCCCTGGCCATTTTACTACGTATTCCTGTCACGTACTGGAAGCCACTGTACTCTCTTCGTCCGCGCCGCCCGTCGCTGTTGCCGCCATGTCTGGCTAGATTCGCGATACTAGCCTGGGAACCAGGCGTCCTAGGCCCCAGGGTCTGTTATCCCAGACTATTGGGGCTGGTGTGAGAGCTGATTGATGATAGACGTTGAACGTTGCCAGCCGGAACTTCAAAGCTAAACTTGTCTGAGCCAATATCGCTTGGGATCGCCATCACCCCAAACCCCAAACAGCCCTCTAGGCTCCTCCTATCACAGTGCTACAGTACCTAGTGGGTTAATAAAGCGACTGCTATGGATACGGCAGAGGCTTACAACAAGCTTCACGAGATGCTAATAAGCGAGGCATGGAGCGGAAAACTCCCGATCCCCATTCATTACCAACCGCATCTCATCTTGCTCTACCGTTTCTTGCATCACCATCTATTACTTGGCACCCCATTTCCAAAAAGGAAAAGGGGAAAAAAAAAAAAAAAAAAAAACCTAGTTGCAACCTCGGCCCTGGCCCCCTGAGTTTTGTCTGTACCCCAGTATCAGGACAGCAGGCGTCTCTGTACCCAAGCATCACAGTCACAGGGATCGTGAATGGCTTCGTTAATTCTGAGCAACGGCCAAACGGCCAAACAATCAATACCGGTTCCAACAACGTGGCTTTGTCTTCACCTGGGCATGACCCTGGAGACACCAATTCCAGCAACATAGCCCAAGTTGACGCTAACACCCACGCCCCCAAGGGATACAATGCAACTCGCACCCCCATATTTACGGCCAACCCGTGAAGCTTGCGATTTTAAGAGCTCTCGGTACCTGGATTCGTACCTGTCAGCCATGGTCATAGACAGAGGACAAAAACAGCTCAAGTTAGTGAGCCGATCACAGACGAGGTCCGACACTGGCCTTCCTGTACTCATTCGCGTGCGATTGACCTAAAAGAATCGCCCTCCAACTACAGGATTAACCAGCTGACAATACACTGTGTTTGCACAACTGATACACCATGCATAGCGCCGATGTTGAATTCACATTCAATGATGGACAGACCAGATCTCCCAAGGAAGTCGACAAACACCAAACTTCGGCTGACGCTTTGATTATCCTCGGGTCTGAAAGTCTCTGCCGCGCGCGCTGGGCTGGTCATGATCAATTAACTGCAGCTCAGCCCACTTTCTGTACCTCTTGGCTCGCCAATTGGCCAATGCATCACTTGCTTCACTCAACTTCATCTAGCATCCTGCCTTGATTGAACCATTCCTGCATCTTTTCGTTGCTTCTGGGCTTCTTAAATCTGTGATGCCCTCAGCCTCGACGACGTGTGTTTTGGGGTCTTAAACTCGCTGGTCTCTTTACCTCTTCGTATTGCTCAATGACCAACAACAGTTCACATACCCCGGTTTGAGGTTTCCAGCTTGGTTCACAGCCATGATCCCTGGCCATGAACGTACATATGTAAATCATGTGTCCATCTTCACTTACACCTTGCCTTTTGATACAGTACAGTAGGATTACCGAGTAAGTTGGCACTAAGTTGCTACTTGGGTCAGGTTCTCAGGGTTTTTCTTGTCGCACCCCTCCCCCCTCAGCCGGGCGTTGAACACCCACGACAACCTTCACAACGGACATCCAAGATCCACCATGACTATCTCCACAAGCGCTGAAGTATACACTCAGGGCCCTAGCCTAGATTGCTTGGGCTGGGCTGGGCTGGGCTGGGATGCTCCATTGCGCGAGCCTTTACTCAAAGACAAGACAAGACAAGACTCCCGTATCGAACCAGGTCGAGTTCATCTACGCCTACGTCTACTTCTACATCTGTGTCTTTGGTCTTAGTCTTGGTTTTGGTCTCAGGCGTGGGCCTCTGTCTTGGGCTGACATTCTAGACTTCTTCCTTGTCTCTGCTTTGTCTTCACTCAGTTGCAGTTGCAGTTACAGCAGTAAACTACTTGCGACTCTTTCTATCGACATTCTGGTTGCTTGTCTTTGCTGCCCTTCTCTGTCAATCCCATCCTTTCGGGACAGCCGATATCTAACCCAGCCAGTCGGCGCGGGCCCGACTTGACTACGGCGGCTCTCTCACTCCATTCAGCGTCTTCCTCGACCGCCCTTGTTCATCTTGATCTTGCCTTACACCCCCGCTATCAAAATCAAATAGCACCCTCAGCCGATTAACAAGACCCATTCCCTTGGTGCTCAACAGACAAGCAAGAGCTAGAGAGGGTTGTCTCTATTGCTTCTCCTTTCTCGAGCTATTACATCACCTATACCACTACTTCCACTCACTTAACGCCCCAATCACCACCACGTATTCTGTCTTATTGCTTCTGCGCCAAAATTCTCACTCTGGTGAACTTCAGAGGCAGGCGGAGAATTCTCGTTATGGACATCTACCGGAACCCTTGATTGACTTAGCAGCCACTCTAAAATCCAAACCAGGGTCTTTCTGCCCTGTCACCAACCCTGATTCATCCCAGCTGCATCTCAGTCGCGCCGCCCACCCAGGGAGAAGGTTTTAGTGCATACATAGTCACACAAAAACCAAGCGTAGGCCACCGAACAGTCTCCATCCGCAGTCCGATCACTTGTGTTCACGGCCTGCCGGCCAACTAGAGGCCCGAAGATACTTACTCACCCGCCTTCCTCGTCCGGTTCCGCCTCTCAGGTTCCGGCCCTGAATATCTGCGGTTGGCCGCCTCCGTCTCGACCTCCCAACTGCACGGCTTGATGTTGTATTACCAGGACTTCTCCAAGATCCCATCTTTGTAGTATCACGGTGCAGCATCTCGTCTCACGCCTCCTCGCCCTGGCACTCGCTTGTCACCGCTTTGATCCCTGACTCGCTGCCGCTGAGATATTCTTTCACAACTATCAGCCTATTGTCCCAAATACCCTTGGTTTCTTCTGCTTCTCTGCCACCTCAGCTCCGCAGATCTCAGAAGCGGGGCACCTTTTCGTCTGGATCAACTTGGACAACCTTGCAGCTCACAACTAGAAAGGTATCTCGAACAGGTAAGAAGTTGCCAGATTTCTAGCTGGAGCCGAACAAAAGAAATCTCTTTGTCTGCACCCGCTGTTGGCACTTGACAAGTGGCTGTTGACAACAACTGGGCACCAGCCCTGGCCATATATCGAGCTCACAACGCAGCGGCAAGCTCAAGGCGATAAAACAAGACGGATCTTTGTTATTGCTGGCTCAGGGTTGGAGTTTCTGTTTGCCCAGCCAACTGATTTTGTAGCAACTTTGCCCTCATGGTCACCAACGGGCCCCTCTCCCATACAACCTCCCTCCCGCTCGGCCAACGCCGCGGTATCTCAGACCTGGCGCAAATCGCATTAAATCTGGCCTGGGTATCCGAGAGTGCAGAGCACGACGCCTTTGCTCGATACCGGGCATATCCCTCTCCGCCCATGTCAGGATCTCCACCCCTCCCCCCAAAACAGCCCCAGGACGCTGGTGATCGTGGGCAAGCACCAGGGGGATATTCGGCTTCCAACCAGCCTGGCCGTTATTGGGGCAACTCAAATCAACAATTGCCAGTTGATCATCGGGGGCCGCCCAGTATGCAAACCGCGCTGCCTAGGTTATTCCAACAAGGAGCTCCAGACACGCCGCCATATGCATATCGAAGGGCAGACGACACCCTACCTCGACCTGTTTCCTATATCCAATCGGGAGGACCATCCGTCTCCCAACAAGCTGGTTATATACCTCCCGGCATCCCTGGGGCACCCTCACCATATGCGGCATCTGTCCGTCCTTCAGTTGTCGAGAATCAACCAATGACTTCACCGAAATCGCAGAGGAAAACCAAAGGCCATGTGGCTTCCGCATGTGTTCCTTGTAAACGAGCGCATCTTCGGTAAGTGGTACTTCATGTTTCCTCGTGAAGGGATATACTAACTCATGATTAGTTGCGATGGTATGTTTACAAAATCAGTTTCTTTTTGTCATTTCGTGACCCCCATTTCTCCACCTTGTAATTTATTTGAGCATTAGGATCTGGTTCCAGGACACTAAGCACTTGGCCACTTCCTGTCTGATGGAAAGGAAAGACCGCTGCCGTATATTCATCAAGACGATCTTCTCTGCCGGTGAGAGGGTTGGGGCTTGACTGAAGTGGAATGCACTCTTTGCTGTGCGGTTTTGACATGGGATTGAGCATGGAGCTAATTGGATGATAGCACAGCGTCCGTGTTCGAGATGCATTACGAATGGGAAGGAAGAATCATGCGTCGATGTTCAACATAAGAAAAGGGGTCGACCGCGGCTAAGGGATGATCGCGAAACTCGCTATGACCCATCGAGATTCCCTCATCCACAAGATACGGCAGCAAGGCGACCGCTGAGCATATTTCCTTCGGGTGTCCCAATGGGACCTGGGTAAGGCGGATAACATCTCGTCCTGGCCTCTTTGTCGATGCGCTAACGATATAATATCAGGGAACATATGAATCCGAGATATCCTGAGCGAATACAGAACATGGAAGCTTCCACTTTCCCGCCCCCTCCACCGGCCGGTCCCCGAGGAGCAGACCCTGTTGCTTTTTTGAATATGAAAATGGATTTTGCGAAGGCGTCGCCAGCTTTTATGGAGGCCGTAGGCCAAGCAGAACTTCAGGGGCAGAACTTGGGAGACGTTGTTGTGCCTGCAGAGAGGGAGAAGGTCGTTTCGATTCGAAGCCAACTAATCGAGGAGCAAACACGAAAGGAGCCGAACTATCTCCCTCCAATCATTTCTCGACTCGATCATATCATCCAGGGTCTGGGGTTTGGCGCGGAGGATATTGGACGATATCAGTTTGACCGCCATGAGTACCTGACATTCAGAGCTGCGGACGGACAACCCAGACAATATCCTATTCGACTTGGACTTGAGAAGGAGGGCTCGATCTACTTCGTGGTCATGGTACTCAGCTTACCACTTCGGCATGCCTATCCTCTACCGTCTTCGCCGGCCAACCGAGAAGCCGCACATACCTATGGTTCTCAGCCGCCAACTCCACAGTCCGTATACCGAACACCGGTGCCGCCTGCGCCCCCTTTCGATATGTCGAGGAGTCGATTCAACGAAATGCCACTGGTATCTCGACCGGCTGCGGCTGCCCCAACACAGTTACCCGCCAGCTCAATATCGTATGCTTCATCACCAAGCCATACGGAATATGGAGGACCGCCCTCATATAATGTCCCGCGAAGCGAGCTCCCCCCTGCGAGCGTATATCGACCTCAAGCAGCCTTTCAGCTTCCACCAATCCGGGCTCAACCTGAGCAGCCTAGGCCACGAACACGGGAGGAAAGACCGAACCGAGTTGATATTGGCGGCCTAATTGACAAGCCTGATGACCCAAAGCACCAGCGATAATGTTTTGAATATTTGAGTCTTGATTTAGCCCTGGAGAGTTGTGGTAGAAGATACTTCTCATGGAGCGCCGAAATAGACATGACTTGTTGTTTGATTTTTGTTGTTTTGATTTTGATGAGGGTGGAATTTTGTGTCTTCCAGGGCAAACCATGTAGTATAGTCCTGTTGGTACGAATATGTCTTGTGTACTGTTACGTTTATGGGAGCGAGAAAGCCAGGTGAACATGGCCAGGTGGTGTTGCAGAAAGCATAAGGCATGGTGCATTGACAGTCGGCGGCGTTGGGTTGAGGGGACGACTGCAGTTTTGCAAAGTCGGGTATATCCATAGGGCTGAGGTAGATTGAGCTGATCAGTGTGTTTAGACAGCTTTGTATGAGAGGGGAATCTTTTCTACTGAATTACAAGGTGTGCTGCTATGTGATGGAATAGGTGACTGAATAGGGCTCTGTGGAAGAATTGGATATAGAACGAGTTGGCGTGTCTTGAGTGCTCTTTGGACAAGACAGAAGAAAAGACGAGACAGGGCAAGCCAAGAGACGGTGAGTCGAACTATGCAATAAGAAAAGGAGAGGTGAGAGCATGATACAATGCGTAATGGCACGTGTTGGTGACACCAAGGCGCAAGCATCATGAAGGTGAAGTGGGACAGTGCGGCAATGAGAAGCAGGACAAGGACAGGCAGGGCTTTAAAAGCCAATGAGAAGTGAGAATGGAACGTTCAGAGAGAGTGTGTAACGGATATGTACTGTACGTTCGGATATAGGTTGAAACAAGGATCCAATAGAAAGGATGTGATGTGCGAATTGATGTCCAAATCTGGTCTGTTGATGTGCGGTTTGCAGGGGGTTCCTTGGGGGCGTGTGCGTTCAAAAGAGACGTTACTTATAGGGATGTTCCCGTCTGCAAAGCATATTTTTTTAATTTAATATTCTCCGAGCCGTACCGTTTAGTCTGCCTACCGCATCGCCCGCCCCTCCATTACCCATTATCCGGACAACGTTACCGTCGGGAGACGAGATGGCAGAAGGGGGCGCTTAGACGGAGGAGAATCCGACGCCCCGACATGTTTGTGGCGGTGCCTGAGTCTTGAGGATGATGTCACGGGAAGGTGAGAGTAAATCTCTGTTAATGGAAGGCAGGCATAGATGTTATAATGCAGTGTTTTATGGTGTGTGATTAAAGGCTTATATATCGAAAGATGCAAGTCTGTTTTTCTATATACCAATTTGTCTAGTCTTATAATCGATATACGCCCCATAATGTAGGTAAGAAGAATTAACACTTGAGAAAAGAGCAGAGCAGAGCAGAGCATAGTGATGTATGCAATGCAATAGAAAGTCAAAATCGAGTAATGAACAACATGAAATGAGAATATTGATACATTCTTTGTCTCGCGACGTATGATCTTGTACTTGACTCGCTGCTTCCGGGCCTCAGTTCAACATAAACATGCCCATGTTCTTTTGCTTCAGAGCTTGTCGTTGGTTTTCCTTTTTTCTCAATTCATGTTGGGCAATTTGGGCAATTTGGGCATTTCGTGTTTCAGGCGATGGCTGAGCTTCTCACTGCATTGACCAGCAAGGTCTTTTTCCATAGAATCAGTGCCGCCATTGACATCAGCACCGTAGGGACCAGTGTGTGAAAAGATGATATTCTTGTCATGATCTCCGGGTGCGGGGCATTCGGGAGGTGGAGATCGGGGCCGGGAGCTACAGTGCGAGCAGCGGCTTGATGCGGAGGAGTTGGGGCGTGATGATCCGTGACTGGTGCCAGAGCAAAGGCAGCTGAGATAACCATATTAGCATGATATTTACTTCATAGTATGGCGAGGAAACATACGAGTTGCTGGTGTTGGCCATCTTGAATAAGGTACCTAGGCAGATCTATATGGATAAGGTGATATGCGGAAGAATCTGGGGTTGGTTTGTGTTTGGGTTTGCAGGGTTCAATAGTTGATCACACGATGAGCCAACAACATTGAAGGATTGAAGAATGGGAAGTATTGTCAAAGATGTTGTTGGGTTTACTCTTGATTATTAAATAGAATAATAGAGTTGGCGAAAAAGATCTCTGGGTAAGGTACGGTGGTGAGGGACAGCACTCTGGTTTTATATGCGTCTGGTAGCTCTGTGGGCATACCGTTTGGCGGCCCATCTGCCTTTTCTGTCTAACAGGACGTAGGTAATGACTGAATGACTGTTCACCATTTTCAAGCTATTTCCCCGGCTAGTCCATCGAAGAAGAAAAAAATGGAAAAACAGTTGGGCTGACTATTTGGTTAGGGTATTCTGCATACGTCGTACCTTGCATTCTGGCTCCCTCAATTTACAAGTGCATGTCTTGGGTAAGGTACCAGGTAGGGACACCACTATCCAACTGAGAGCCTATCCCAGGCCGCAAGGCTCCCAACGAGGCAATGCTGCGACTTGGTGGGTGCCTCGGGAGACAATTGTCTGGCTTCTCGCAAAATTTTAGAGATCAACCGACTTACAAAGTCTGCACTATTGGAGTATCCCTGCATCTGTAACAATAAATCTCAAACACAAAGATCATTCATTGTGTGATTTGCATCAATCAAAATGAAGTCGACATTGCGCAGAGCGCGAGTGGCGAATAATCACCTATGCATCATGTGAGATGATATGAAAACTACCTACCTACTACCTACAAATTCTGCGGTAAAGTATCATCTCTTTTCTCTTCCCTCAGGCGCTGGTTTGCGTTGTGCCCCTCAGGCAGCCGTTCAAAACTTCACGGTCAACAGTTCAAAAATATCCCAACCAGGAAAGGATATGCAGCTAACTGATATAAACAATGTGCATGTTTCAGTCAAAAAAATCGTTAGGAACCGCCAAGAATGATATAATGAGGTGGCGACGTAGGTAGGACGCCTAACCGATTGGAGGTTGAAAGTGTAAGAAGACGCAGAGAAGCACCATGCAGTTCGACACCAAGACAAGGCGTCCAAGAGGGACAGGGGTAGAACCATGACATTTTTCAACGAAAAACTTGACGTCAAATATGATGAAAACTATTTACATTTGTCATGGAAAGAGGGCGGTTCAACAGTATTAATCTTCGTCATGGAGGCTGTGCAACAGCGAAATACGCATATGCGGAAGACGCCTTGCAAGGTGAATTCTAATGAATCACGAGCCCCATTCTGCTTACACAAGAGATCTGCAGCTGCTGCAGCTACAGCAGTTGATGTAGGTGACACAAAAGATGATGCAAAAAGGCAATCCAGGTACATTAACCCCTGCTCTAGTTGATTTGTTCAATTCCTATCAATTTAGAGTCTTCAGCGCGAGCCAATCCTGTCTGTACCTTTATTTGGTTCATGAGTCTAACCTGAATATCTGTGTGTAACCTGTACTGGACGCTGACTGCATCACTTATCCGCCTTACGCGCGGCGAAGCTTACGCAGTGTCGAGAAAGGGGAAATACACGCTCTTTCTATCATTTCTCACCTTTTCTCTTCGGTTGCCTTCATAATACCTGGGCGCTGAATTAAGTTGAGTCATAATCTGAGGCGCCCCCGGGCCCCAACAACTCATCCGTCCCGTCTAATGCAGCTGTAATCTTGAGGCGAGTTGAATCCCTGTTTTCGAGAGGTATCGTTCGGAATTTGGAATTGGGTGAGCGTGGGTCTAAAATGATTCGGAGTTACAAGCGCCAAACACAGAAAGCACGGTTTGGATAGCGTTCTATCTTCCCTAAAGCTGTGATGAATTACAGAAACATTGGATGGAAGGTGCGCCTTTGATGTTGTAGTCCAGTCACGTGCCCAATTTCATCCGCGCATTGCCTATCAATGAGGCCTGCTAACAACCCTTTGTTATTGCCTTGTCCTTGTCTTGCATGAACCACTCTGTTTCCCTCTCAACGTATCGGATTGAAAGCAGCATCTGACCCGATCATCCCTAGTCGCGGTCAATCCTAAGCGCCACGGGAAACGCAGACATGGGACGACGAAACGCTTCAGGAACCCCGGAATGAGAGAAGAGGAAATATAGCAACTTGCGCATGACCTGCAACTTTTGTCGCCACCTTATTTTTTACTCCCTCTAGAACACCGAAACCACAAATCTTGGTTGCACGTTATAGGCTTGCTTATGCGCCCTGGCGCAACATCTCAATTGTAATAGTTCGAAATGGCAACAGACGCAGACGCAGACGCGGATGTTGATATGGGAGGTGTGCCAACAGACTCCGATGACATTCGAAATGTCCCCCCAAGCGGAACCAAGAGGAATGCCGATGGCCAACCCGTTGAAAATGTACCCGCAAAAAGTGATGCGCCTCCCAGAATCAAGGTAGGTAAACTTGAGGCTGTTCCCTGTGCCTCACCCATAGCCTGGATTCGCCCGCTAACAGCGACCTGCAGGCGCTCGACCCAAACGTAGTAAACAAGATTGCTGCCGGCGAGATCATTGTGGCTCCCGTTCACGCTCTCAAGGAGCTTATCGAGAATGCTGTTGATGCTGGGGCGACTTCTCTGGATGTTCTCGCCAAAGAGGGTGGACTCAAGCTGCTCCAAATAACAGACAATGGCTGTGGTATCCAGGTAACTTAACTTCACCTCTACGCATATGCTTGCAGGGCTGACTCTGATACTAGAAAGATGATTTGGCCATTCTCTGTGAGCGTCACACCACCTCAAAGATCACCTCTTTCGAAGATTTGGCCGCCATTGCAACATATGGCTTCAGGGGTGAAGCTCTTGCCAGTATCAGCCACATTGCCCATCTCTCAGTAACCACCAAGACCAAAGATTCCGATCTCGCTTGGAGAGCCCATTATCTTGATGGGAAGCTCGCTCCGGCAAAGCCTGGTCAGTCAGCAGAACCCAAAGGTGTTGCGGGCCGTCCTGGCACACAGATCACAGTGGAAGACCTTTTCTATAATATACCAACTCGGCGGAGGGCTTTTCGCTCGCCAGCCGATGAGTTCAACAAGATTATAGATATGGTTAGTCGATACGCTGTGCATTGCAAAGGTGTGGGATTCACCTGCAAAAAGGCAGGCGAAGCCTCAGCCAATCTATCAATACAGGCCCATGCTACAGTTATCGATCGTATTCGCCAGATCCACGGTAGTGCCGTGGCGAACGAACTTTTGGAGTTCTCAGTTGCTGAAGCTCGCTGGGGCTTCAAAGCCGAGGGTTTTGCTACCAATGCCAACTACTCTGTCAAAAAGACAACGCTTTTGCTCTTCATTAATCACCGTTGTGTTGAATCTACTCACATCAAGAAAGCGGTTGAGCAAACCTATTCCAATTTCTTACCCAAGAGTGGTCACCCATTCATCTACCTCAGTCTTGAGATTGAGCCAGCTCGGGTGGATGTCAATGTTCATCCAACAAAGAGGGAGGTTCACTTTCTCTGCGAGGACGAGGTTATTCAGTCGATATGTGAACATGTTGAGTCTAAACTTGCTGCAGTGGACACAAGCCGGACATTTATGACACAGACCCTCCTTCCTGGTGCGAAGGTGGTCGATTCCACTCCACAAACAGAGAGTGACGGTACTCCCAGCCGAAGAACGCCAGCATCCAAGAAGCGAAGATATTCCAATGATTTGGTGAGAACGGATACAACAGAACGAAAGATTACATCTATGTTCGCGCGAGCCGGTCCAAGTGAATCAACTGGCTCTATGGATCGCACAACTGATCCGATTACCACCCCCGAAACCCTCGAGTATGAGATGGTGGATCGCGAACTCATGCAGTGCCGACTCAACAGTGTAAAGCAATTGAGAGAGGAGGTTAGGGAAGACACGCACCACGATTTGACCGAGATATTCTCCAATCACACTTTCGTTGGTATCGTGGATGAACAACGCCGACTAGCAGCGATTCAAGGCGACGTCAAGCTCTACCTTATCGACTATGGTCGGACTTGCTACGAGTATTTCTACCAATTAGGACTTACGGACTTTGGAAATTTTGGAACCATTAAGTTTGGCCCCTCGTTGGACCTCCGCGAACTGCTTCGGATGGCAGCTGAAGTAGAACGGAGGACTATTACCTCACCTGAAGAATACTTTGATGTCGAGGCTTTGGTAGACCGCGTGGCAGGTCAGCTTGTTGAGCGTCGCGAGATGCTCCTCGAGTACTTTTCTCTAGAAATATCACCTGCTGGCGAACTGATTTCGTTGCCACTACTCATTAAGGGGTACACGCCACCTCTCGCCAAGCTCCCTCGCTTCCTTCTGCGTCTCGGCCCTAGTGTTGACTGGACGGAGGAAAAAGCCTGCTTCGATTCGTTTATACGAGAACTAGCCACCTTTTACGTCCCCGAGCAGTTACCATCGCTGCCAGGTGACTCAGAAAGCCTTCGTGAAGAGGACATCCCAGATGAAATGCGCGCACGGCGTCAACATGTCAGACATGCCGTTGAGCATGTTTTCTTTCCGGCGTTTAAGGCGAGATTGGTAGCAACCAAATCCCTGATGGAAGACGGGGTTCTCGAAGTTGCAAACTTGAAAGGCCTCTATCGAGTTTTTGAACGGTGTTAAAAGGATCCGGGGTTGCTCTAGACATGAACATAGTGGTTGTTATTTCGGGATTGCCGACATTTTGAGATGAATCGTTTCACAGGTATTGGTGCCAGGTGCTGGGACCTATCTAGACGTATCGTAGGTAGATTTGGCGCAGTATTAGTTGAAAGGCTCACAAGACGAATCACATTATGGGCGAAGAAGTGGGCAAATATAACAAATTTCTATAAATTTCCGGAAAATTAAGTGCTTTTATTTAACCAATTACGCCTGGGGCTTGTTCTTTCGCTTGTATGTCAAGAACCGATTCAAGTTCAACACGGCCTCATCGGCACGCAGACGCAGCTCGCTATTGGCACGCTTGTCAATGGTCTTGATCATGGCACGGGCCTTGGGAAGTGTCTCATCAAGATGCTTCAAGAAGTTGTTGCCCCAGAAAACATCCTTGTCGTATGAGTAGCTTTCATCGGCGTAGATGTCGAAGACTTGGTTGAAAGCCTCAACTGCATCGGCAGTCGGTGTGTCGGGGAGGCTAGCGAGGAGAGTGATCAGGTAAGTACCGATGTCACGGTTTCGGTCGACAGGTGCGGGCTCGAGGGCCAACTGGCCGAGGACACCAATACACTTGACACTAAGAGACTGGAAGGGATCCTCTGAGTTCTGAACGGCGGGCGAGCCCTTTGTGGCCTGGTAGAGAGCGATGAAGCGACGGTGCTCGTCAGCAAATGGTGTGTTAGGTCGTCCTCGGAGAGAGCGGGCGACGCCCCATGCGAGACTGGTGACGTGAGTTGCGAGGTCAATGTCAGCAGTGTCGGTAGCGAGAATTGGAGCGATGACCTGGATCCAGAGAGCACGACCAACAGGGTCCCATGCATTTTGGATAGGGGCGTTGTGAAGGTCGGAGAAGTCGATGAGGGAGACAGACCAGGCGATGTTGTTGAGGGCGGAGAGGGCGTAGCCTTGCAGGCGGAGGGAGGTGTCGTCGATGGGAGAGAGGGAGGCGATGCGGATGAGCTCAGGGAGGGCGTTGTCGACGAGGGTTTTGAGGATGGGAAGATCGTCGATATTGCTGTCTTCCTCATTTCTGTCAGCGCCGGTGACCATCTCCATATCAGCTTCCAGCTCATCTTCATCCATCTCCTCGTCGTCCTCGCCTCCCTCTTCCTCTCCATCGGAGATCTCTTCATCAGCATCGCCCATTTCCTCATCATCCTTCACCTCGGGCTTCTCCTCCTTTTGAGGCTTGGCTTCAGTTGACGTGTTCAGTGTTGTTCCGATAGAAGCCAGGATCTCTAGGGCGAGCTGTTGATACTCGGCGGGGTTAGCCCAGCCCAGGGCATCGGACTTTTGGCCTGGCTCGAAACTTTTGAGAGCCTGTGAGAGGGTTGGAATGAGGAGCGAGTTGTCGGCTCCGAGGGCGATGTCCTGTCCCTCAAGGGAAGAAAAGAGGTTGTGAAGAACACCACACGCGAGAACACCATCGCTATTAGCTGTCTTGCGTAGGGAGAGCAGAGTACCGTAAGTGCGGTGCTCCTTGGTGTTGACGACCTTGTCAGAGAGCCCCTCGTTATCCTCGCAGAGAATCATGAGGCAGGCGAGGGCATCACTTCTTAGTGAGACGACTTCGGGGTTGCTGGCGAGCTCATCTGAAGTGAGGAGCAAGAGGAAGCGAGTGATTGTGGCGTTGCGGGAGATGGCTTCAAGGATCTCATCTTCAGCTTCGGCGAGAGCAGTGAGAAGAGAGATTAGTGATGAAGCAATGCTAAGAATTGTAGCTTGCTCAGGCTTTGAACGTTTTTGGAACTCTAGGTCCTTGGAGAGTAGAATCTCAGTGATCTGTTGGGAAGTTTAGCATATGTAATCGATGGAAATGGTATTGAGTGATACATACCGACTTGGCAGCAAACTCAATTGCAGTAAGAATATCAACACGATAAAGATGAACGCAAAAATCAGGCTCTTCCTCCTGTGCGAGAACCCTCAGAATGCCCCAACCAGCAGCACGACTGTCAAGAGCAGCATCGGTAAGGGTCTGTGTAGTGATAGTGTGGACAATCTGCTCCCGCAGAAGCAACTTTCGACACTTCTCATCTTGGATGATGTTTGACACAGCAGAAGCAGCAGCAGAGCGAGACTTGGGGTCGGCGCTCTTGAGGTCGTTGATGACTGGGAGAATCGTTGATTCGCGAAGGGCAGCGAGCTCAGGATCTGAAGGGGGCTTGACGGTTTTTGCGATGGGGTCCTTACGGGCAGCGTGGCCGCGATTTCTGCGAGATTTGCCCATTTTGTGATATTACTTGTTGTTGTGAAGAGAAAAGTCGTAAGTGAAGTATGAATTTGAAGTAACTAAAATTTACATGAATATTTTGTGACGGCGAATCAAATCGTGCCCCACCATGAAAATATCCCGAGTTAAGCCTGACAAGGATTTTATTTAAGCTCAACAGCCACATGCAATTGTTTGATGGAGATTTGTAGATTATCATATCTACCGTATGTAAACGAATGATATTGAATCACCTATTTATTCAGTCCTATCTCTTCTCCCTGATCTGGTTTCAGATAAGTCTCTCAAATTTGCTTGGCATTCTTGGCATAATAGACTATAGGAGTCGATAACTACCTTAAGGTAACTTCAGTGACTGTGCTCTGTAGTTGATCTTATCATGTGTTTGGGCTGCTCATGGTTTCAAAAGGCATTACTTGTTATTAGGCTGACCAGCGCCGAGTGCATTAATAATATAGAACACAATTTGACTTGACAGCCATAGGTCAACATTCGAAGATACACCTTAACCATCAATATTAACAAGAAGCCTTTCCTGTTGCCCAGAGACAATGTCAATATTGTTTGCAGCAGACCCAGCAACTGTAGCGCTGAATCTAGTTAGCCTAAGGGACCTGAAGCTCGCTGAAAGCTAGCACCAACCAGACTGCAAGAGTGACGGGACAAGTGGGCAAGCACGAGCCACGCTGTTCTACCTGGGGAAGCAACCTAACTAAGCAAGAGTCAAGGGTTAGCAACGTCTCCTCCGTCATCCTCCTCCATCCTCGATCCTTTAATAATTCTCATACATAATCATTCAACGCTCATATTATTTCTTTTGTTGCTCTCTCTCGATAAATCGCTGCTGCGATTGACCCATCCGCATGTTTATACTCGCCGTATAAGTACCTGTTCCTCGCCAGGTAATCGCCAATAAGCTAGCTCTCATGAGCTCTATCGACCCTTGAGATCCATACCTACGTTTCCGACCGACAACGATAGCGATAACACATCACCATGATGCCTGCACGTGGTAGGACAAAGGCACGCTTCTGGGTGGGAGATGAGGAGATGGCAAACAAAAAAGACGACGATCTTCATACCCCAGGCCATCGCTATAGCCACTCAGGATCTGGCTCTCAATGGCAAGCTACGCCCCGCGCTCCCCGTCGCAGCTCCGTCGGTCGCCTTATTTCGTACTTGGTCTTCATAGCGATTGTCTTTTTCATCGTATACAATCTATTATCATCCCCCGATAATTCGGCCGATACGACATCAGAGCGATATGCGCAGTCGGGGCGCAAACAAGGACATGACAAACTCTACAAAGGACCTCTCAAGTTCCCAGAGCTCGCGGAAACGCTGCGCAATATCCAAGGAACTGGAGGTTCTTACGAGAGGAACAAGAACATCCTATTTGCCGCATCCAGCATCAACAGCGCCTCCGTACTTCTGCCAATGGCTTGCAAGATGTCGGCGCAAGAAAAGAACAATGTTCATTTTGCGCTCATGAGCAGGAATGATATTCCAATCAAGGAGCTCCTCGGGATTAACGGCATCGATGAGAGCTGCAAGCTATATGTACATGGTAGGAAGCCTCGTTTCGAAGCTCGTATACCCATTGACTAACTGTCTGTCTAGATGCCCGCACTGACTATGCTTCCACGTCTTCAGAGTTGAGGCTGAAACTCGCTGCTATCCGTGCATTCTGTAAGGTGCAATCCGCCCCATCTGAGTTGCGCATTTTTCTAACAACATGATATCTAGTTTACATCGAGGCCTTTATGCATCCCCAGGCAATTATAGTCGATTCCACTCATACTGAAGAGGAGTATTTCCTCCAGGCTATACGGGATCAGATCACCGGGACAAGGTCCACGCTTATAGAACTACCAGCCAAGCCTGAAACTCGTCTTGCGTGGATCTCCAAGCTCGACGCCTCAGCATTAGCCGGTAAGTAATCTTCTTCGACTCCTACAAGTATTCTCACTAATTGCTATCAGCTTGGAATAAGGTGCACTTCGACATATTAATCCAAGCACCTGCCGTTGGCACTGCCAATCTGCAAAGGCTTCTCACCTCGTTGCGCAGGGCTGATAAGAGTGCCCTGTCAGTTCCGCAACTCACAGTCGAACTGCCACCAGTGGTCGAGAAGCCATTGCAGAACTTCTTGTCTGGCTTCCATTGGCCTTCCAAAGCTTCTGGCCAGCTGCCTCAGTCGCAGATGCTCTCTCTCCGCCACCGAATCCCTTCACGGAAGATGGATGAAGAGGAGAGCTCAATGCGGTTCCTGGAATCATTTTGGCCAAGCAAGCCTTCTCACAATCATGTGCTTGTCTTGGCACCCCATACTGAGGTCTCACCTCAATTTTTCAACTGTAAGTGATATCTCCATACCCAAATTGAACAAACAATATTGACATGGTCAGATGTAAAATACAATCTCCTACATAGCCTTTACTCACACTCTTCTATTCTTCAAGACTGGAATGAGAACATCATGGGCATCAGTTTCCACTCTCCTAGCACACTTCTTGATGATTCAACCCCCTTGACTGTTCCAGTAGCTGATGCTACAGGCGAAAAGGATAGCTCCAGTCCTTTCTTTTGGCAGGCCCCAACCAGCGATGCTATCTTGTTCATGGGAGAAAAGTGGGTTGAGGTACATGGATATGTGTCGCGCATATTAGAAAGGCAGCAAACAGGAACAGAAACGCCAGCTTTCTTGGCAAAGAAGAACACCAGCAAGAAGCACCCGGCCTGGTTGGAGTATGTTCTTCAACTTTCACAACTTCGAGGGTATGTGACACTGTATCCAAGACCGGAAACGGCGAGCACAATCTTGGGAGCACACAGTGACTTGCCTAATACGCCGGAGGAATACATGGGCGAAGGTGATGAAAGTGACAAGAAAGGAGACGCAGATAGCGCGACATCGAAGTTTGACCCAGCATCCCCAGTTGACATGCTGGCAACATTACCTCGTGAGGGGGATCTACTGTCGTTGGGCGATCTACCGCTTGTCTCATGGAGTGGCAAGTCTACGTCGCTTGCAGAGCTCGAGACGACCTCATTAGAGCTCACGAAACAGTTTCGGCAGGAGGTTGGCGGATGTCCACCGAGTGTGGTAGACGACGAGGATGAGTTTGGACTACCACGGCGCAACAAAGACGCCAGCGATCTCTTTTGTAAGAGCAAGGGCACGGCCAGTGCGGATACAGCGCCTCAAGCCAAAGACACCAAGGAGACGGAATAACCGGATACGATTCACAGCCGGGACCAGGATATGACCGGCTCCCAATTTCATTATCTACTGTATGGGATTTTCCATTTTTGGTATTAAAAGCTCGGGCGCTATTGAGTGATGAATAGGTATGTATCGATGCAATGTTAAGGTCTGTTTCGAATATGTATGTTAAGAAGCGGAGGATGATGATTGCCGAACCTTGGCAATGACTAGCAGGATGACACAGGTCCCTATGATGGAGACTGCGGTGAGACTGAATACCTAAAGGAGGTGTTATGTTAATATAAAACCAGCCAATGTTTGGTTTGGTACACATCGACAAACTTACTGCATGCGTCTTCCAACCAATTTGCACAATAGCCGCTCGCTTGCTGTACTTGTTGACCGTTGCTACACAACCGGTTAGTTTGGCGCATCACATATACTCCAGAAAGGTTAGTACTCACTTATATAGTTTCCCATTCCCGCAAGTAGAGTTAGGACCGAAAGCGCCCAGAATATCGTACCGAGAGGCTTTGCCATTCGTAGCTCTAACGGCGTAGCCTCATTCTTGAGATGGAATGAGAGTGTTATAGCCACCGAGACAATGGCCATGTAGACCGATAAGCGAAGATATGAGAGGAACGCTACCAACAATTATAAGACTACTATAACTAAAGAATGAATGATAGAGGAGGATATTTACTTCTCTCATTGGCGCAGTGATCGCGCGCATCGCTACTCTCATTCTGAACTATCAAGGGCCCAAAGACGGGCCAGTGGAAGAATGGTCTTCCGTCATCTTCACTGCACATAGGTCGTGAGTTAATGGGCTCTTGTAGGTCAAGACATTGGTGTCACGTACGCAAGCTCGCTGGAATCAACAGGTCGAACCAGGTTTGTTATAGGCGCGCAACAGGCATGAATAGTGAGGTCTTCATCATCGATATTGGCGTCGCGAGAGGTCATTATGACAGTATGAAAAAGTGAGAAAAGAAAGAATATAAAGAACCGGTGGGAATGATATCGACTGATATACCTTAAGTCCACGAGATGGAAAAGTGAGCATGTGAGGTTGAGGGTGTAAGTAGAGGAGGGTAGTCATGTCAGTCTGGTTGGTCAATTCCAGGCTTCGGGGCTATCGGCCGGATGGTCAAGTTCAACCGATTGCCGGGCTTCACCTTTAACTTAACCTCACCCGGTACCCTATACCGAAACGACAAGATGTTATCTGTAGCAAATCAAGGTAAGATTGATACTCTTCTTATTTCTATGGTTTAAAGAACATTATTAAATCTGAGCTGTGTCGAATTATCCATTGAGGATTGTATTATCAATGGTTTGTCCGTTGTTACTTATAAATGGTTACTCATATGCAGCTTCTGTAGCACACATCATGCAGCATTTACGTCGTACAGCTCATGTTAACCAACATTTTACTTTAGAAACCCCACACCTCATGCCATCTCTTCTTATCAATCCTCAATGGACCATCAAGTCGTCCAAATCTCGCCGCCCGTTCTGTATTGGCTTCAGGAAGACACAACCACTCTCTCACACAGTCTGGCACCTCTTCCTTAACATGAGCAATGCAGATCAGCGCCTGCTTGTCAGAAAGACCTGGGATCTCAACCTGACCAGACTTCGAGGCGTCACTCTCAATGACCTCTTCGCCTCGATATGTCTTTGCCTCGCCCTTTTCAAGGAATAGTGTGCACTTGTCTCGCACCGCATCGTCCATGCCACTGAAGGCTTCATCAAGAACCACTACGTCTGGACTCTTGATCATAGATCTTACAAAGAGCGCAACACGCTGTGCACTAAAAGATAGACCACCAAACATGTAATCATCTGCCCATGCAAGATTCTCGTGCGATGCTGAAGAATAGCTTGGATGTAACTCAGGCGCAAACCAATGAAGAGCCGCCTCAACCTTTTTCCTGGCAGCATCGTCTAACTTCGGTTTCGCACGGAACGTTTCTGACCATGCGTTCTCGATGACTTGACGCACTGTCAAGTTTCGAGGCATTTGTTGATGGACTTCAGGACTCGAGTGTCCAATTCGAGACTGGATATCCCAAAATGTGATTGGCCGTTGTCCTGAACCAGGTTCTGGGAGGCGAGACCGTCCAAATAGCTTGATAGGAAGAGAGTAAGACTGAGGATGATCCGAGCATAGCAATGACACAATAGTTGTTTTCCCTGACCCGTTGGGACCAAAGACTCCCCAACGCTCACCACGTCGAACTGTCCATATTAAGCCATCTTTGGAACCGTCGGTAGTCTGCTGCCTCCAGTTACCCAGTGCAACCTTTCCACGATATTGAACCTTGCAGCCATCCATCTCAACGAGTGGCTCAGCACTGGGATTTTCGGGCTCAAGCTCCTTATATGAGGCTTGCTCCAGATGGCCTGAGCCTTCTGTAGAAGCACTTGAAGGTAACACACGGCCGATATCCACAAGCGAATGGAGCGGTAGCTTCTCGTCTTCAGCAAGCCCACCCTTTCGGACTCCCCGAATATACTTCTTGAGACCCTCGAGAACTTCTTCCTTGGGCCCCATGGATCCCACCTGGCAGTCTGTTCTTAGATACACCAGATGAGTGATCCAGTCGGGTACAGGATCCTGCGGCCGTGCACTAAGAACAAGACGAGGGCTCGCTTTCTCAGCCAACGAGTGAAGCAAAGGGCTCAACCCTGACACTGTAGGTGGATCAAGGCCCATGAAAGGCTCATCGAGCAACAACACCTCAGGCTTGGTCAGAAGGGCACGGGCGATACGTGCTCTTCGACCTTGTCCGTTGCTGAGGAATGAGACAGGAAGATCAAGCAAAGGCTCAAGCTTCAAGTCCTTGACGACACGGGCAAGAAGATCTGTCGAGATGGTCGCCTCATCATCGCCCGGCTCCGTCTTCATAGGATTAAGCTCCGTGTTGCCCAGTAAAAAGTCCCTTAGTGAGAAGTCCGTAATCTCGCGTCTCGATTCATACCGCGCTGAGAGATATGCACTCGTAGCAACACCACCACCCAAGCCTCCCCCAGTCTGTTCAGAATCAAAGCCCACATACTGAATAGCCTTTTGCGGCGTACGCAACCGCTTGGGTACTCCATCAGTAGAAAGGTACGGATATGATCTTGCAATAGGTGGTTCGCAGAGAAATCTCCCTCTCAAAGCTTGAAGAAATGTCGTTTTACCGGAGAGAGATGGGCCTACAATACACCAATTTCGAGGTGAATTTGATGCAGAAGCCAGCTCGAAACTCAGGTCACTAAACAGAGGCGGATTAGGACGTGATGATGCAGCATTTGGATGATGGCGATAGAATGTGCCATTGGCGATCCGAATGATCGGAGGACGAGTTGGAATAGGCCTCATTATTGTAATTGAGTGTTTATAAGTAATTAAATATTCATTCTTTATGAATATTTTACAAAACGATGTCGTTTCAAAGCGAAGCCGGATCGTTAAGTAAGTGACGATGTCTGCGTGGGTCTAGTGGAAGGAAGTGATACGTACCTTCCGTTGCCGGACCTGCAGCTTGCTCCCCGGACGGGAGCTGGGCAAAAAGGTACGTACCCTCAAAGTGCGGCAACGCCAGCGCAAGGCTGCCTTAAGCTGGAGCTTTCATCAACCACACAGAAAGCCTCCATCTATCAAACACCAGCCCATCGACGTCGTGTCCATCTCCTGCAACGAAACGACCTCGGATACTATAACTATCGTATTTTAGTGACGCACATTTCTTCCACCGAATTCACTTCATCCAACAACAATCACATCCGCCAAAATGGTCAGCTTCGATACCATCTATCCTCATATACCATGAGAGCTAACTCTCCTCCACAGTCTCAAGCAATGCGCATCGTCCCTGGCAACTCCAACGCCCAGACCTACACTCACATCTCGCACACATCCTCCGCCCCCTCTGCCCCGGGTATTCACGATACTCTCCGCCACGGTGTAGGCGTATCCCCCTTCGACTCCAAGTCCACACCCGCCTCTGCCCACCCTCTCGAAGCCCGCCTAAAGAACTGGGAGGCTACACAGGAGGCTCTCAAGATGGAGACCCTTCGACGAACCTACGGCATGGCCGAGCCCATCCGCCGCGGTATGGAGCTCAAGATCGTCCAGAACGGCGAGTGGCGGCCCATGGCCCTCGGCAACGGTCTGCCCAGCGTCCACGAGGATATCCTTCGAGGTCGCGACACTTCTATCACCTGGGAGGATGTCTTTACTGGCGACGAGACAAGGGCTGTTGCTGGATTCCATGACGAGATGGAGAAGAAGCTCAAGATTCAGTAAACAAGCGGATTGGTTGTCTCAAAGCAACCGGCCGCCCCGCCATGGCCTTGCACACCATAATTTACAATACTTTAGACAGGCTTAAGAAAGTGAACGACCAAGAGAACCACCTCATTTAGCGGCCAATATTGTGACAAACTGTGGAAATCGCAACATGAATGATTTCTATACTGCTATGGATACGTCGTCATTGATGACGCTATCGACAACGTGCCGATATAAAAGAAGATTATAAAACAAGTAAGGTAAACCCATGAATCAGTATACAGTGATACGCCAAAATATACTCCAGTGTCCCCGTCTTCCGCACATCAGAGCCACCATAAGCTTCTGCTGGGCGGATTCAATAAACCAAGAAAAATTATAAGGAATGGACGGAGTGTCGCCCCAATGCTCATCAACTCACTCATATGAAGGCCCCAGTGATCACTGTTGACTCAAAACGTTGAGTGAGTGTGCAGGAACCGTTGGGGCATCGGGTTCTCAGAAGGGCATACGCTGTGCCCCATCGCTCTGGAAGATACTCGGACTCGACAAAGTGTCGTTTCCTTATAAGACGACACAACAACCTCCGCCCCTGGAGCGTTGGCCGTCACCACCACTGGAAGAGAGGTTCTTATTTCCCGTCTTAGGTTCCTCCTCATCAAGGTCCTGTGGTCGAATGCTCATATGTACAACATTGGGACTCTCGGTTGAAAGTTGATACTCTGTTGAGTGGTCAGCAAATGATATCTCATCAGATCATCGGCGTGCCTTACTTTTCAACGGCTCCTTGTCATCTAAGAGCTTTCCAAAATGAATGAGTCTAATACTGCTGGGACTTGCAGGTTTAGCCTCCCAATCACTCCGCCATTCGCGCAATATTAATTCCTTGAGGGTGTAAACGCTGATACTGAAGGGATCTGGAAGACCACTTTCCGTCTGGTCTGGGATATCCACGCTCCTCCGGCTCAAGTACTTGGCATCGATTTTGTACGGATGCCGACTTCCAGAAGTAAGGAGAAGGGTGATGTTGCAAACGGGTCCGTCGGAAGAGCCCCCCGAAACTTCTCTAATATCGTCCACAGCAGGTCCAATGCCCAAATTTGAGTCTTGCTTAGTCGGTGGTGGAGGAGCTGTGTCCCTCTCCTTTCCCTTTGATGCACTCGATGCAGCGGCTTTTGATTGATCGATGTTCTCGGATGTTGTTGGTACAGCTACCGAGGGAGCTGGTTCAGCTGCGGCCGTCTTATCGGCGGTTTCGGGCGCGTGATCGACAGGCGTCTGCTCAGAGGGCTGGACAATGTTTTCCATGGCTACCGCATCGTTAGGCTGTTCGAGCCGTGAAGTTTCAACTGGCGCAGCCTTACCACCACTCATGGTGGAGTCCGCTGGAGCCGACATACTGGGTGAAGGGTGATGATGGCGCGGTAGAAGATGTGATTTGAGGTCACACCACGCAAGAAAGGGATAAACGCGAGTGTAGATGAGGCGTAAACGAGTGATTCGTTCGCAGGTAATGCGATTCGGGGGTGGATAGCGATCTTAGGTTTGAGGATGGCGGATCAAAGATGCGAATGCGTATGCTAATGTGGATGGATATGGATGAATGTGGTCGGTATCCGTAGCGTGGCCAGGTCTCGGGAGCAAAAGTGAAAGACGTCAAGTTCGCTGGGAGGATGGGTCAGGATGGATCGCCCAGGCCGGGGGGCCGCAAGACCGGGGGTGGGGCACTGAATGGCCCGGAGTCTCGTCCACTCAGGTAAAACGCTCAGACAACAAGCAGACGCAACGCGACAACCAGACAGGGCGCAGAGGAACGCGGGTTTGCGATACGTTGCAGCAGCTAATCACGGCGCGGTGCTGTACTGTAATCCAGAGCAACAAGCAAGCTACTGTAGATCAAGAGGCAAGGCAGTGAGCAAGCAAGTGACAAGCGAAGCACAACAAAGCTGCCAAGGAGCCCTGTCGGCCAGCGGCTGGAGCGTGGAGCCTGGGTGGAGTGCCAGATGGTGCAACAAAGTGGATTTCCCTACCGTACGGAGTAGGAGTAGACTTGGACTTGGTGGTGTCGCTCCTTGCTGGACGCTCTAACGCTCCACGCTTTGCCTGACAGGGAACGGGGAACGAGGGGGCGCTTGACTTGACTGGGTCGGGTCGTGAAAACGAATAAAGTGACAATGACGAGAGACAAAGAAATGCAGGGCGATTCGGTAGTGAAAGGGGCCGCGCCGCTTGTTGATAATTTGGTCGATCAATTCAACGAATCCTGGTTCCAGGCACACGATGTCAGCGATAACGAGACCGTTAGGAGTACCAGCAACGTCGGTATCGGTACGGATACAGGAAAAATCTTTCTTGAATGGGACAAAGTAAGAAAGCCAAGATAGCTAATAAACAAGGTAAGTTCCAGCCCAGGCCGAGGTGACGACACCAAATACAGTGCTGTATCCGTGATCCACGGGGTGCTTGGCGGGCAGATATTGGCGCTCACACGTTCGACAAACGAACGAGTAATACGAATCTGAGCTATTGATTATTCAATGTCAAGAATTAATCAATGTAAATGAAAGCGTGGATTGTACTTGAACCCCTCTCGAAGAAGACAATGGCAATACATGAAGAGGAAGAGGTTACAGGCACGAAACGGAAGCTACCTGCCGCTGCCACGCAAACCTACTAACGTACAGAAGGTTCACCCAAGCCCAACAACGATCTGAAGCAAGTTGCCTTCTCCTCGGTTAGGTTTGCTGGTAAAACGGAAGGTAGCACCTACCTACGGTATCTTAGTCGAGCAGGTACATGAAAGGTGGCGGCCGATGGACGGAAGCCGACTGTGCCGCTTGTTTTAGCCTCAGACCGAACGAAAGCAGCTCAGCGCCATCTATTTCGCGCACTGTATTTCGATGTGAGATACCTTCAGGAAAAAGGAAGACTGATTCCCTGCTTCCTTCTCGAAATATGTATATGAATTTGGACATGATTTTGTATTACTTGAAATCTTTCCAGAAGTTTTCGATAATATTATAGATACATAAGATAAGAAGAATACATAGGTCAACTCCTGTCCTTGCCTGGTGGCTGAAGTTGAAGAAATGATATACAGCGCCTGGTTACTATGAAGAAGACGAACATCGGCTTTACCTCTGATTGACTGAAATGATCCACGATCACACCCCAGTGAGGTTGAGACTGTTGAGTATTGCTTACAGCTAGGTGGATTTCTTTGCACTTTTGACCCTTCATGCTCATGCTATTAGCCTGTATTCATAAACCAGCAAACCACTTACACGATACGCATCGTATTCTAGCAGAGTATCCAGAAAATCTCAGGGTCCTGAGCTCGCATGCACCCCTACGGGATTGTTCCTGAATCCCCAAAGTTCCACCGAGAGAGGCACAAGGAAGCTTCCAACGGCCCAGAACGCCCGCTTACACACCGATATATCAAATATTTCCCGCAGAAGACCACGGATTCGCCCACTTGCATGGGTTCATGAAGTCCTCGCAACCCATCAACGATATGTTTCTCCGCACTCTTCTCCATAGACCAGACCAGACCAGGCCAGGTCAGACAGCCAAGTCTGGATCTAGCTTCCTTGACGCTTGACTAGGGACTGCACTCCAGGCTTCGCCTCAAACCCCCTGGTCCTATGTGACCGATGTGACCTTTGATACGTAGAATGGTAGGCTCTGCTAAGGTGCTCCGCCTCAATTGGCATTTGGAATAAGGTTATCGGGCCAAGCCGAATGGAGTCTGTGCCGCAGGCACCCGGAACTTGCTCCCCTCAAGTCGAAAATGGTTCAAGATGGGGTAATGGGAACATATGCCGACAGTCTGGGTGCTACTCCAGCCATAAGATGTGATGAGGATCTGGAATTCTTCTAGAATCAAGAATTAATAAAATCGTTCTAGTAAATAAGCACCTACACAGTAATAAAATTCTTAGAAGATCGTGAAGTATCATAAGATATATCATACCTAGCTTAGGTAACAGACTATAAGGATATGTGACACTCATCAAATTGCTCTCATAAGCCAACATGCCGAACAAATTCCTGCTAATATGTTTAAAATGCTTTGTTTCCGACTATGTCTCCCGTCGCTAGCGTACATAGGTATCGCTCATAGCACTAACAAATCACCATTGCTGCCAGCACCCTGAGCTGGTTGAAGAACCGCCTGAGGTGCATGCGCGCTCACCACGTATCCCGTTGAGTGGCCATTACCTCCTCCAAAGACATCATCCCCTTGATCAACATGCATCGGTGTCATCTGCTGCGATCCAATGCTTGAAAAGTAGGCATCCGCGTCGTTAACTGCCTGCGAGATGTCCCCTTGACCATTGCCTGATGTTGGGTTACGGCTTCTTGGGTCGATATCCGTCGCTGCTCCGGCGTTGCCAAACATGCTGATGCTCTTTTGGTTGTCTCCAGCAACAAGTAGATTCTGCTTCTGTAGCGCAGGTGAGTCCTGAAGCTTGCGAGGTCGCGCGGATCTAAAAACGGTCTGTACCGGCTTCAAATAAACCGTGGCTAGGGTTCCCACGTTCAGGCACATCTCCTCTAACGTCACCGAGTCGAGTCTTTCAGACTCGGCTGTAATCGCTGGCTTCTCCCCCATCACGATCTGCCTCGCTGCATTCATATCCGTCGACAACAAGCGCCAATACATATACGCCCTGTCTCGAAGATCAGGGTTGTCTGTTTCTTCAGTTGCCCACTTCAAAACCTTGGGGACTAGTTCTTGACCCTTGGTTGGTCGTTGGATGAATAACTTCACTGTGGCCGTGAGCAAGGCCAGCTGCACTTCGACAGGCTCCTCTGCGAATGAGTACAGGAAGTCTTCTAGCAAAGCGTCGCTGTTCTCAATTCGATCCGCGTATTGACCAATAACCCAAACCATGGCTGCCTTGGCCTCAGGCTCATCCAAAGAGTCAAGATGCTCGCACAGAGTGCTGATGATGGACTCGTATTGGTTGGGGTATTTTCGGAAGATGTTTCGAATAACCACCGTCGCTTCCTGGACGATATATGTAATCTTGGTTGCCACAAGCTCGAGGAGCAGGTTGATGCATCGCCGTGCAGCTGGCTCAATCTTAATTGCCAGTTTGCCGATGGCACGCACAGCCTTGCGCACGAAGTGAACGTCAATTTCAGTAGCGTATTCTCGGAGTTCCGTCAAGACCTCATCAATGTTGTCCTCGGTTGCAAGCATGAAGATGAGCTCCAGTTTTGTAACCTTGACGTAAATGGGATCGTTGTACTTGCAGAAAAAGACGCGAATATCGTTTCGTAAAACTTCGGGTCGTCGCTGAAGGATCAATAGAGCATTTCGCAGGGCAAGATACTGAACCTCAGGGCCCTTGGCAAGAAGTGTGACAAGAGGTGGTGAGAGCTTCCTGCAGAGAGCCGAAGTTTGCTTCTGATCGGCGATATAGTTCATCAGATACAGAATCACACGAATGCAGGTCAACACGACCGACGAATTAGAATGCGAGAGTCGTGGTGATATCCGCTCCGCCAGGAGTATCGCCTCTCCGGATTCTTGTGGTACATAGGACATGAGAGCCTCTAGGATATATGTCTGACCCCATCTGTGGACACGAGATTAGCGATACTCACATAAATGGACTGTGGTTCATCTTACTCGGAGCAATCAGGAAGAATGGCCACCATCTTGGAGGCGTTGCTATAGTCAATGGTGAGTTTGATGGCATCACTGCGTTCCCAGATATCCATCAAACCAGCTAGAGCGCTTGCAACAACTGTAGGATTGTCATCCCTCAGCAATGAGTTCAAACGATCAATTAGGTCTGAGTTTTCCACCATATGTCGGTCGTGGTCATAAAGCTTAGCAACGCAGAAAGCAGCCGTTTTTCGCACATATGGATCGCCATCTTTCAGCATATGCTTGACTATTGGTACAGTAGCTTCGACAAACTCTCTGACATGGATGTAAGACATTGTTCGAAGAGCCAACGCCCGCACCAAAGGATTGTGGTCTTCCATATCCTGAGTTGTTGTCAGTTGTTAATCTTAAAGTGAAATTTGGTAAACTGACATGCTCCAATACGGGAATCGCCTTGACAGCAATTTCGGGTCTTATCCTGGCGTAGTTGACCAGAAACAAAAAGCACCTATCTCTGATGAGTAACCGAGCAACTTTCATGAGACCAAGAATCTTACATCTTCTTAATTTCCAGACTCTGAATGCCCATGCACCCGATAATATCGGGGAACAGAGCGACCATATCGTTATTACTCATGGTCATATTCGCGACAATCTTCTTGAGGGCAATCTTCTTGCCCGCATAGTTCTTATCTTTTTTCCCTCCACTGTTCAGCTCGAGGCGTAGCTCGGCAACTTTGCCCTGCATGTTGTTTAGTCTCGGGCCATCATAAATTGACCTTGGGGGCATATATGCGAGGAACATGGCGGCCATAATATTGTTCGCGTTTTTGCGAAACAATATTTCGGTATTGACATTGAAACAGGAAATATGATAAAATATAGCCAAGAATTTTTGCACAACGAAGGCCTGCGCAAAAGCACAAAAGGATAAAAGGAGACACAGAGCTGAATCTCGGTGCAGTGGAGGATTGCGGGCTTATAAGACTTCAGGTCCTACGAGGCTGAGACATGATAGAGGAACGGGAAGGCTTACTCGAGCAAACAATTTGGAGTCCCCTCCACCGGCGGAGCTCGACATGGTGTTGTACTTGTATCCCAAATAAAGGCTATACTGCGACTCGGGCTCGGTTTCGGCAACGTTGAATGTGGAATAGTCGCCTTATACGTGACAGCCCCTCACTTCTGAGCTGTTCCAAGATTTCGCAGCCACTTTTTTCGATATTCACAGTTTAATTGGGCGGGGATGCGTTGCCCAGCGCAAAGAAGTCGTAAAGGGTGGATGGTGGATGGCAGATGGCAGATAGGAGGGGATGGTCACATGTGCGCCTGATGCCAACAGTTGCAAGGCGCTGTGATGTCGTTTCTCGATCGTGGGATATCGCTCTGGGGGTGGTTCTGGACCTCGAAGAAACGGAGGAAGCGCTGGTTCCTCCAAATTTTGTTCGCGACGTGTCGTGGTCGTACTTTGATCGCTCGCGTCTCGAATCGGCGGCGTCGGAGTTGGAAAGGGGATCTCTAGACTCAAGTAATGTAAGCCAAATAGGTGCTGATAAGATAGTGGGTTGCAATTGAGCCGAAATTGCAGCTGCCACAACTGGGGACGCCACATGCGAAATGCCACATGGGGTGGACCGCAGTCATGAACTTAACCCAATCAATCCACGTCAACGTTGCCTCCACGAGCTCTCGCAACATCAACCGTCGCGACTACCACGAACCTACGATTCGAATCTCCAATTTCTCATCACAAAACTTCGACAAGTTAAGCGCTAAATCATGGCTGGCTCATCCATCGCCCCTATTTGGGTCTCTCAGCTCGAGAGCCCTCCCGCCGCCAAGTCAAAGCAATCTGGCGTTCAAGATCCTCCTGGCTACAGCTCCGGAGCAGCCGTCACCAGCTCGAAGGCAAGCCAATTCTCTATCCCGCGATTAGCGAATACGGACGACTAACGCAAAGTACAGAAGAACAAGGACGCTGTCAAAGTTCAACCCCGCAAGCCCCCGACTGCCGCCGAGACGGAAACCTTGAAGCTCAAGAAGGCTTGGGAGGTCGCGCTGGCTCCTGTCAAGGGCCTCCCCATGACTGCCATCATGATGTACATGTCAGGCAACTCTCTTCAAATCTTCAGTATCATGATGGTTTTCATGGCATTCAAAAATCCTTTGATGGGCTTGATGAACACGAACCAGGCATTTGAGCGCTTTCATTCCGAGTCCCTTTCTTCGCAGTTGATACAGGTCAAGTTTGTGTATGTGGTATGCCAGCTCGTTGCGCTAGGTGTTGGAATCTATAAGATCAATGCCATGGGATTGTTACCGTAAGTATTCAAGCATCTGCCTCGATTTCACAATTACTAACAGAATACAGAACAACACGATCTGACTGGCTGATGTGGGAGGCACAGAGAGAGCCTTTGGAATTCGCCGTGGCAGCTTTATAACCTGTCCCTATTGATATGATAAAATGACTAGATAACTAAATGGACTTGCATGGTTTCATTGCGCTTTCAATGCCTCTCGCTTTGCCTTTGCCGCTCTCCATCTCATACCTCTTTTGTCAACGAGTCTCAAGGCCGGGATCATGGCCAAGTTAAGTAAAGCAAGGAATGTGAAGCACCAACCTCTACCCATTCCTTTAATCATGTGATCAATGGCCGCAGTAGCTGCTGCTCCAAACATACACCGCACAAGATTATTAGCGGCTGTTGCTGTAGCCGGAGCTTTGGGGTTCAGATCAACAATAAGAGTGTTGAGAACACTAAACGAAGTCGGAACAAACATGCCAATGACGAAGACTAGAACCAGCGGGACAGCCACCGAAGTTTCAACTTGCAGAGCCCATCCATAACAAATGAGTGCCGCGATACCAGCGAGGAGTGTAGGATATACGGGCTGGATCCGCGCAGTCTCGATTGGAAACTTTCCCAAATCATCTCCTCGCTTGCGATTGATAGTGAAACCAATCTTCTTCGCGATTCGTCGATAGTTCCAGTCCAACACGTATCCTTGACCAACTACAGCCAAGGCACAGCCGAATCCGTAAGGTAAGTAACAAAGACCAACCTGAAGGTCGTTGTATCCATATGTCTCTTTGAAGAGTGTAGACAGAGTGGCTGCTACCAAGATGAAAGCAAGGTAGATGATGGCGTTGATACAAAGAATGATAGCCATCTCCCTCTCAAAGACGATGTATAGCGTCTTCAATGGGTTGGGAAACTTGAGCTCTCGCTTCGGTATGTTCTGATCTGTAACGTCCCCGCGGTGACTGTAAAGGTCAAGCAGTGATCTGTTCCATTTTTGCGGTGCTATTGAGCCGTTTCCAACCACGTTACGACATGTTTCTGGAGCTGAGAGGATGAAGGGGATCAACCACACACCAGAGAAGATGGCACAGAACCAGAAAATAGCAGGCCAGCCGAAGTACTGGCTCAGTATGCCACCCAGAACCGGTCCAAGAGCAGGGCCAACATTGATTCCTGCTCCGACAATGCCCATGTATTTTCCTCTTTCAGCTGTTGAGGATATATCTGCTACCACAGCAAAGCCAAGCGCTAATGTTCCGCTGCTCCCTGCGCTTTGGACACAACGAAGGATTAGGAGCGCAACAAAATTTCGTTGTAGAGCCAATCCGATGTTGGCACATATATAAATAAAGAAGGCTAAGATATAAGCTGGTCGACGCCCAGCCATATCACCAAGGTCGCCGAATATAGTCGGAGACAGCCCCTGAAATATCATATAGGATGTCAATGTGAGGTTGACAAGTGATATGGATATGCCTAGGTCCTTGGCTATTGGCGGTATGGCGGGGAAATATATGTTGGCTGTCATAGGAGAGATGAAACTGGCAGCTGTGACCAAAGCCAAGATCCATCTTTTCGTGTTCTTCGAGAAAGTGCTGTATGCTGGACCACTCGAGACTTTGGTCATATTCTCGGGATCGCTCAGTATCGTCTCGTCAGCCTGACTTGCTGATCCATCGATCGGTTGTTTGCCAAGCTTTTCGGTGTTATTATCGAGGCCTCCTAGAGTCTCGGACTCTGTGCTCTGTATACTGATATTGTCATGGTCATGTCTATAAGTGTTCGAGGCATTGGAACAAGGCTGGTTTTCGCTTTTCTCTGCCATTTTGATGAATAGAAGCAAAGGATATACAGCAACCATGATGAGAGAGGCCCCGAGAACTGGCAGGCAGTCTTTTAATACTACCTAACAATTTGCCCGCGATCGGAGAACGTTCTCCATCGGTGATAGAATATTTATTTCCGGTTGCCCTGGCCTCTATTCCCGGCACAAACCGGCCGAAGCCTGCGTTCACCGTTCACGGACCCGGCGTGTCCCCATGCCGAGCTCCGCTCCGGTCCGCTTCAAGAAGCGTTTTCAGCCTCATCCTCAATTTTCAACGGTCAGGTAATCAGTCAATATAGTGAGAAGCTTCTTGGAGAACGGGTAGCCTGGCAATTAGTATATGACTGAGAGATGTATGGATATCTTGAACATTCATCCACTTCAAAGCTCCCGAGTCAACATGATGAGTGCCATCCATGGTGGTGCGTCCAGAATCTTTGAATAACAGAAAAAATGACCGTTATCCCTGAAATATCCTGCAGAGCGGAGGGTCGGCGGGCTACTATAGATTCGCCACTTATTGCAAATCGTTAAAAACTATTGTATGATTGAACGAAGCATGTTCGGCATTCGAGTTTGAGCTCGATGACTAAGCCACGTGGAGCTTGTTCGATGTGCGTCAGAGCTTCATACCAATACAGCCATGGTGTCTACAACCTCGACCCTTTGTTGCGAGTCCTCGTGCCCGAGTAGACCAGCTAAAACACCGAAACTTTCGAATCGTACCGGCGCAGATTGAGAATCTCAACTTCCCAAATACCTCATAATTTCCGCAATAACCCTCCTTTTCTTAGGACAGATCGGCAGTGGTCGCAATGAATGTCACAGTTACTTTCAATGAGCTCCTGCGGGAACGAAATGCGCCAGAAACGAGGAAACGTGTCACCTTGGATGCCATAGATGGCTTCCTGAAAGAGGCATATAGAATTGTAAGTAATACGCTTCTTCTTGGCTGCTCTCTTCCCGCTCACCAGTCTAAATAGAATTCACATATCACCAGCCTCCATCGAGAACTCCAAGACGTTCGACAAGCCTACCTATCGACTGCGAAACCACGAAAGACACATAACAGATTTTCAAAAGGACAGGCCAGCGGTCTTACAGATAAAGATCGAGAGGAAGTCGACGCCAATGCGAAACAAATGATCCGAGAGTTGAATGGTGGCATTCGCGCCCTCGATGAAGCTGAGCAATTGCGTCGCGAGACCGAATCAGCTATGATCCGAAAGAAATATGTTGGAGGTCTAGGGGCGCTAGGAGCATGGGCTTCAGGTGGCATGGTCAGCAGCAAAACAGAGGAGCATGCAGAAGCAGAAGCCAAGGCGCGAGATGTTGGAATTCATCGAGACGGTATTCTTTGGTTTTTACGACAACGATTGGAGCTATGCTGCCGAACGCAACAGGATATGATGGAAGCACGTCTACTGCGAGAGATGGAAAAGAGTCGCAGCATGCTCTCGAGATCTGGGGCCACTATCGCCGGAGATTTTGCAGAATTTCCTCCATCTGCCCGACGGCACTCCCAGACAGCCCTTACTGCGCAGATCCCTATGTCCGACGACGGCCAGTTCCCGAGCCAGGGGTTGACGGAGGAGCATATCCAGATGTTTGAGGAAGGGAACCAAGACATGATGAAGCATTTCGAGAGTAGTTTGGACAAAGTCAGGTACGTGTCATGTGTTGCCTCGATCCCCATCGACACACCCTTGCTTGGTTGCATCTGCACTAGAGCACCAAGCGCAAGCGCCACCCCATGGGGAAAGGAAACGGTTACTTTGAGTATATGGGCTAATTCTCGTATGACAGAACTGCTGAGAAGTCGTTGCTGGAAATATCCGAGCTGCAGTCACTCCTCGTAAACAACCTCGCAACACAGTCAGCGCATATTGAGCAGCTCGTAGCGGACTCGTTTTCGACAACAGAAAACGTCGGCGGTGGCAATAAGGAACTAAAAAAAGCGACTCAACGCGCAAGCCCCGCGAAGTATACATTCTTTGCGGCGGGTGGACTCTGCGCGTTCCTGGTTGTTTGGGATCTTGTGTTCTAGGTTGTTGAACGGAAGAAAGGGTGTGTAGACAATGGAAAGCTGTGCATTGAAGAGTTGGAAGGGGTGTGAGCCGCAATTGGCTGCATTTATATACTATGCAAAAATATATAGTTAAGGCCTACATATGTCTGACTATGTGTCAATCCTGAAGTGCCCGTAAACTCTTGAACGGCTGGTATTTTATGCCTGCTCTGCCCGACATTGAATCTTACCTGCAGACTCAAAGATAATCGAAGATACTCAATGAGGCCACAAACCCGCTAGCAAACCCGTTGAAATGTAAGGCTTGCAATGAAAGGGGTGTATAATGGCATGTGAGTTGAAAACTTGTATTGTACTTCGATGTACACGATAATAGAAGCTCCCTTACAAAGCAGGGGCCATTAAAATGTGCATGGTGTCAGGATTTAGAGGCAAAACTTCGTTTCAATCTCATGATTTCGAGAAGTGTTTCCTCGTAGATCGATCTCTGAGTTGTCTGCTGCTGTACATGGATGGTGCTCTGCATACCTAGGTATATCGACTTGGCGGAGAAATCAGGAGATCTTTCGCACCGGCAATCTTTCTCATAATATCTCAGATCAAGTTAAACTTATTTCATCTTGCCTCTCAGTTCTGGCTAGATTCAACATTCGATAATACGAAGACATACGATACAGGACGCTTTGTCGTCCAATAACGCTGGCGGGTAAACCGGAGCCAGCGCCGGGGCCCTGAAAACTTAGGATTCAGGGGCACAGATTTAGATGTAGATACTTAGGTAGATTCAATAGGAGATGAACCTCGCATAAACATTGCAAAGACCATTCCAATCTACAGTGTCATACGACTAATCAAATCCATCATGTTGAGTTTTAGCCGGGCGAAGTCGGAGGCGCGCGTGTAACAGGTTGCTGATGCTGGGCCAGCTATTACCCAACAGTGCATTCTAAAGCCCCGTGATGTTTTGTCTAAGATTTTTTACTTCCCCGTGACAGGACGGTAACGGGGCCGCAGAGCCACTCGGTACTGGTAATGCATGTGTTTTGTAACTTGTCTAAGCTGGTAGGGAAGTGAATCGAAGGGGTCTGGAAGAATGAACCGGGTTCTTTTTCTGGGGAATGGATCCGATGGAGTTGGTTAGAGGAGGGGAGGGGTTTGGGGAAGGACTAGAGAGATTTTAACGTAAAATGTAGATTCAACCCAACGGTCAATAAAATTGGACAATTATGTTACGGTATGGTACCAAAAGGAACGGTGCCCCGAATTCCTAGATATCGTCCGTACCTTAGTGTTAGATGAGATATGTAGACCAGATGAAAACATGTGAGCCAAAAGAGACCACAAATCAGACCACAAATGAATTAGAAACCTCAATATCAGTTTCAAAAGTTGATGGATTCTCTCCGCAAAAGATTGAACATGGGATCAGTTCCTTGAACGGATAAAACACTACGTCAGCCTAGCTCCGTAATCTAGACTCACCGTCATCCATGCCAAGTAAAAAGTGTACGAAAGAGTACTTACCTCGGTGAGGTTACGGTTGTCGGTCAGCTCCATTCTCCGCGTGACGTTAGGAGCCGAGGTGGCCTCGCAACACAACCTAGGCAGGCAATTACAACGGGGAGCTCTGATATTGACGTGATAGAGCTTCACAAGCTTTTTCACAAGCCCACGGCACTTTTTCGGTAAGGAATACCTGTTTGAGAGTGAGATAGCGATAGCCAAGGACCAGGCATAAAAGATGGGATTGTCGCAATTCAGGGAACAGACAACTGTAATTATTGAAATGCTGGAAGCATAATTTAAAGGCCCGATCACAGCTCTCAACAACTGACGATTTTATTTATAACGGTTCACTATCGGTTGCACAAGTTCAACAGCTGTACCACCGCATTCTCGACCCAATCATAAACTCGCTCGTCTCGAGTTCGATCCTCGCAAGGCGCTATTCCTTGACTATTATTATCCTCAACCTCATTTCGCTACAGGTGTTGAATATTCGGGCTCTAGGTAGTTATAAACAATAGAGAGCCTCGGAAACGTCAGCTACACATTAGGATCACCTGAGAAAAGAACCAGGACACTCCAGAAACCACAAAGGTACACCAGCTTCAAACGTGAGTTGCCAAAAATTCTCAACCCAAAACACAAGAGGAAGTTTCCTCTGTTTGCCCTTGGTCCGTTAGGCCTGTCCCTGTTGAGTTGAATCGAGTTGAGCTCCAGTCTCAGTCAATCACTTGCACACCCCCCAAAAAATCCAAGCACAAGCACAAGCACAGTCCTTCGCTGTTCTGTCCTGTCCGGTACCTGTACCTGTACCTGTTTGGTACTCTACCCATGCAGCGATAGCATCAACAAGCAGAAAAGAGCCCACCGCGAAAGTTGTCCGGTGAGCCCACCTTCTACCTCTGTTTGGCATCGGGCAGGCCAGCCCCTTCCCCCGAGAGCTCCAGTGGTCCGGAATAACGGCGCCCTATTTGCCCGCGTGCATCAAGTGCCTGGGTGGACATGGCCAATTGCATCAGGCCAGAATCTGGTTTGTACGCAAGAGTCACTGCCATGGGCCCCTGTGGATATCCATTGTTTTTGGTTTTTGTCCAGAGAGTTGAGAGTACTCTGGACCGTTGGGTTCTTGAGATAAGGACCGTTGGGCTCTGTAAGGAAGTGCCTTGCAGCAGTGATAGCCTCGAGTATCTTACATGAGAAGAGCGTTGAGGGATATCTCTCTATCAAATCGAGACATTTCACAACCAATCTCAAACACATGACCGCCAATTCGTTACCCAAAACAGGCTTTTAGCTACTACCTCTCCAACATTTGACTGGCGCGGTCCGTAACTTACTGACAAAAGGTTCTGCTAGGTACCTTTTTGTTTTCCAGGTTCTCCAAAGACGCACACTCCCGCAGGGGCCTCACCTCAGTTCACCTGGGCATCATCCCAAAGACACACGCCCCTGGTTCCACCAGGCCACCGGACACGGCGCCGCAGGACCCCAAGGCCCCTCTTCCTTACCCCCCTAAATCGAAAATCCTCAGGGCCGCAGCCCACTATGACACCGTCACTGAGTACACCCCGTCAGACTCAGTCTGGCAAGAGCACCTCAAGCTCAAGCTCGGCTGATAAAACGGCGCCGACCTCTTCTTCATCTTCCTCCATTTCTCGTCTCAACTCCATCGTTCATCACATCTCGCCCAAAATGGTTTCTACTACAAATTTCCCTGCCGAACTCGTGCCCCAGGCTCCTGAGGATCCTCTCTTTGGTCTTGCACGAGCTTACAAGGCCGACGAGAGCTCCAACAAGGTCGATCTTGTAAGTTTAGCCCCTCCAACAGAACCTTTTCATCTGATGTTTTCCAAACTATAATTGCCCTTGCTAACCTCTTCTTTCTTGTTGTTTAGGGCATCGGTGCTTACAGAGACGAGAACGCAAAGCCTTGGGTGTTGCCAGTCGTCAAGAAGGTATGAACCTCGCGCCAAGTCCTTGTACACCTTACTGCACTTCCACTTCGCGGCATTGCCTTCCACCACCCCTCAGTCGCATAACCTTCCAAACCCCAACTCAGACATTCACATGCAATGCATTGCGCTCCTAAGAACGCATTGCCCTGCCAGGATGACGCTTTCGAAGCGGATCCGTCCTGGCTCCAGCCTGCTTCATAATTCTCTCATCATTGCGATTTTCGGGTCATGGGGTCAGCTTTTTCACAATGCGCTGCCTGGATCCTTCTCATGCAAATCTGCGTCACAGCATGTCCCAACTGCCCCGCCGCCACGGCTTTGCGCAAACCTTCAGTCTTGGAATTCAAGCTAACCCCACGTGCGTCACAGGCTGATGAGATCCTCCGAAACGACCCTGAGCTCAACCACGAGTATGCCCCGATCGCGGGTATTGCCAGCTTCACATCTAAGGCCGCCGAGCTGGTCTTTGGCGCTGACTCCGCCGCTATCCAAGAGAAGCGCTCGACGACACTGCAGACAATCTCTGGTACCGGTGCCGTGCACTTGGGTGCTCTCTTCCTGGCCAAATTCTACAAGGGCAACCAGACCGTCTACCTCTCAAATCCCACCTGGGCGAACCACCACCAGATCTTCAAGAATGTCGGCCTCTCAATTGATACCTACCCTTACTTTCACAAGGAGACCAAGGGACTTGATTTTGAGGGCTTCAAGCAGACTCTGCAGTCTGCTCCTGAGAGCTCCGTCTTCGTTCTTCATGCCTGCGCACACAACCCCACTGGTGTCGATCCTACCCAAGCCCAGTGGACTGAGATCGCTGCCATCATGAAGGAGCGAAACCACTTCCCCTTCTTCGATACCGCTTACCAGGGTTTTGCCTCTGGTGACCTTGTTCGAGATGCTTGGGCTATCCGCTACTTCGTTGATCAGGGCTTCGAGCTTGTTGTTGCTCAGAGTTTCGCCAAGAACTTTGGTCTCTACGGCGAGCGTGCTGGCTGCTTCCACGCCGTTACTTCCCCCGCCGGTGATGCCTCCAACACTATCAGCCGCATCGGTTCCCAACTAGCTATCCTCCAGCGATCCGAGATCTCCAATCCTCCTCTATATGGTGCTCGCATCGTCAGCACCGTCCTCAACGACCGCGACCTCTTCGCTGAGTGGGAGGAGAACTTGCGCACCATGTCAGGCCGCATCATCAACATGCGCGATGTTCTACGAGCTAAGCTCGAAGAGCTACAAACACCTGGTACCTGGAACCACATCACCGACCAAATCGGCATGTTCAGTTTCACTGGTCTGAGCGAGTCACAAGTCCTGAAGCTCCGAGAAGAGTTCCACATCTACATGACCAAGAACGGTCGTATCAGCATGGCTGGTCTCAACGACAACAATGTCGATTACTTTGCCAAGGCTGTTGATAAGGTGGTAAGAGACTCTGCCTAGATCCACAAAGGTCTAGCGAGTGGTTGAATGTTTGAGATGGTGTATGAAACTCATGGAAGTGGTCGAATACAAGACCCTGGAAAGAATTCGGCGTTAGGATTACAGATTTATCATCGCACCTATCATGGGGGTCTCTGCAAAAGCACTGGACGATCCTTGTTTATGCATGCTGTTGACAGCTTTTAATATACCTTGACTGCAAGCCAATGCATTTGCATACTCAATTTTCTGGCTCAAATATTCTGTACGTGATGTCGTGTGATGATGATGTAGTAGGACAGAGATCAGAGATAGAAGTATTCTCTGGTTATCATGATTCAAGGGTGCATCCTTGGCATACGCCAGACTTGACCCGCAGATAGCATGAACACCTTTGAGGCCGGTTACAGAGAGGTGCGATATGCGATATGCGATTCGAGCTTCTAATTGGCCCGCCTCTCACCTTGGACCTTGGACTGACAGGAACTTCCTGCTTCATTAGGTAAAATTACTATTCTTGCTGTAGCGGTAACCAAAAACGGACGCAAGGACGGGAATCCCACAGAACAAGAAGAGGCTGGGCAACTCCATAAAATAGGATTCGGGGAAACCTCGCGGTCTCGGGGTGGAAGTTTGGTTCTTCTCTACGTGTTCCCCGGGCTTGGGAAGGAGGTATCTATCGCCGGCGCGGTATCGAGACGCCGATTCACCGTGAGGGAGGGTATGGGAGGGTATTACCGCGCACTCCCCCTGTCACTATCTCCCGTCTGGGGAAAGAAGAAAGAAACAGTTTTTTTCCTTCTTCTGGGGAGTCCACCCCCGCATGTTGCGATGCAATTTTTATCCTTTCCCCGCATGGGAGCCGCTCGCTTGTCGGGGACCAGGGGGGCGTGTGTCAAGGAATTTCTTGATAGTCATAAAGATACGGGGGAAACCGGCGGAAGGGAAGTTTTGACGGTGGAGACGGAGTTAGAAGCGAAGCATTGACTGGGGAAACGGTATCTGAAGGAATTCCCATCTGCAACAAGTTGCTGTTTGTTGCTGTTTCGTTATGTCATGAGACAGCCAACTTTACAACATAGGATCTATACAAGGCCCCTACAAGCCCCGGTATCATGAAATTCACTGAATTAACATTACATTGTAAGGGAAAAAAGAATCGTGCCTTGGACTATTACACAATGGCGTATCCACAGCTGCGGGTCGAAAAAAGGTACATGGAGGAACTTGGGGAATTTCAGGACTATCGACGGGATTTGTCCGATACCGGGGTGTGGTGTGTGACTGGAGGAAGGGAAAGAAAGATATCATGGGGTAAGAGAAACGTTAGTTGGCTTCGCAATTGAGCATGTACCTTGCGTATGGATATGCTTTCCGATGGAAATAGTAAGTGTGACTTACTACGTAGTATAGCGTTGGGCACATGACTGCTTGTTATCTGGGCAACGCTTCTAGAATTGGGAAGTCCATTTCTATTATGGGCCTTTAGAAGCTAAGTAAAGAATCTTGAAGATAGTCATTTAGCCGCGCAGAGGAGTGTTCCTGATAGAACGCAAGGCTCAGAATGTATCTTGTCGATAGGCTTTCCAATAGTTCGGGCAACCACAAGATCTAACGTTTAAACAATGGAGAACTGTCTGAGATTCGATTGTATTCATACTACCTTAACTCAAGAAGCACATCATCGGAACCCAACCTATGGTTGATAGCTTCGACAAACAAAAAAAACTCCACCAGAGCAGCCTTTCATTTGACGGCACGAGAATAACATGCTGGATCTTCGATCGACCAATCTTAGTCATTAGAGGGCGAGTCATTAGTATTGGGAAGACTGATTCTCAGCTCCAAGGAGACAACTTGACGGTAGCAAGAAACACAACTTACAAGCAACATCATCAATTTCTTGCCAGTTCGCACAAGTAAAGAATCTCCATAACGAGTCAGAATGGTCTGTTTCCTTTTGAAGGCTTGGAGGTTAACCAGAAGCAACTTATGTCTGCACCTCTTTGGGATAGGAGGCCAAGGACAATGAAGGCCGAGGAAGAGGATAAGCTATATAGCACTTATATCAAGATCATTTAAAAGCCATTTTTGTACACACACCACCTATCCCTAGTTCTTAGTAAGATAATGGAATGTTTACAGGTATACTTAGTAAGTAGATCACGATAGGCAATAGTAAGACTATCAGCCTCAGTCTTCTGGTGTCTCATATTTGAGCTCGGATACTTCGCGTCTGACTCTCCAAAACAGTATTGGCACTTTGAAATTTGAAACCTGTTATTCTTTGCATCACGTTTACTTAGTTGTGTTTGTTTTATTGGGTTTAAGCATTCAGAGAGAAGCATTTCAATCTCATTCTAAGAGGACGAAGATCTCATTCTGTTTTCATTTTGCACATTCATAATAAAACTCATCAAGCAGCCCAAATATCCCATACTCATCACTTCTAGATTCTTCTGCTTAAGATGAGGTTCTGAGTTGAACGTTGTGTCGCTTGTTCAAGGTGAGTGCAAGGTTGCTCTCACCCACTTAGCTTAAGTGCTGCGCTGCCTAAAGTGGTAACCCCCACCACCTCACCATCCAGCTAAGTTACATTCTCGCAACTTTCATCAACAATGCACTTCAGCCATGGGGAGAAAACTGCCATGGAAGACTTCCACAACTCCATCAGGCCCTGAGAGGAAACCTTCAGTGAAACCAGAGAGCCCGCGTCCAACATCATCACGGTCACCAAACCCCGGTACGCCATCAGCTTCTCGTAAGAAACGGCGACGCGAGCGCGTTAAAGAAGTCGAAGGTATTATATGCTCATTGCCTTTATCGCCGACATAGAGACTGACGATATTCAAAGATGGCATACGCAGCCCATCCACATCTCCACCTCCAGAGCCGCCACAAGAAAGGTCCATCACACACCCAAACTCATCCATATCAGACACTGACCAATCCCAGGTTTATGAGGCCAGGCCTTGACCACGATGACCGATATCGCATGGTTGAAGATGAATTCCTCAACATGGCTCACCAATTCACTATTCACATCCATGCATCTGAATACAACCGTCTGAAGAATTTGGCTAAACACCAAAACGCAGACAAAATCCGTGAAATCGAGAGGCCCGTAGTCGGTGCCCCTACACTCCTCTCGCGACAACGTCAGGAGACCGCGCGCCGCATTGTCAAGCAACGCAATCTACTCGGCAGTGATTCCAATAAAAAGGACACCCCTTATTCAGGATCAAGCTTGCAGGGCCTCATGGAGAGTCCGAGAAAGGAGCACAAATGGCTTACATCAGGTTTAGCTGACACAGCAGAGACTAGAGCTTCGGCTGGTTTTGACTCACAAAAGATCAGTCCACTACGCTTGAAGCAGGGATCTAAACCATCATCGGCGAAGAAGAGGCCGATTCATGTTCCGGATGACGATGAGACTGATGATGGAGATGACTTGGATCTCGCTACGCCTTCACGCACTCCAGTCACAAAAGCGGCACGCACAACTCAGACGTCGAGTTCGGCCATATCACGATCAGCACCGCGACCAGCATTTAGTACTCCTCGTGTATTGAAATCAGCTCTCAACACAATTCCAAGGTCAGACTCGAGTGTCAAGCGACCAACTACAGCACCCGGAGGAAGCGAGGTTCAGAGTACGGTCAAACGCCGTGATGTCCGAGAAGATATCGATGACGACGATCCGTTTGGGATCACCAAGCGACGGCTTCAACGCCAAAAGTCAAAGGAACAGTTTCGCAGAACTGAAGAGAAGGCGTCAGCCAAATCCTCTCTTGATGATATTCCTTCATTCATATGAGCACTTTCACCATCAACTTCAACTTGGTCATTTACCGTACAAGGACATTTATCAGTGTGGAAATCAAATCAGTTCTTTTCATTCATGTAAGCCCTATCCTTCCATTGGCCGATCCTGCATTGTAAGCTCATCAAAGTCATCCAGCAGCTCATTCATATCAACGTGAGGCGCCTCATCATCTCCTTCGGTCTCAGCCACGCTCATCTCCTCCTCAGCTCTCTTCTTCGCCTTATACAAGGCGAGCGTAGCACGGAGCTCTTCGTCTTCCTCGACATCGCGCAAGAACTGCTCGTACTCTTGATCCAAACGTTCTTGGTCGGCCTTCTTGGGTAGAAGCTCGCCCTCGTCCTTGTTCATGCGCTTGAGCTGCCAGTTTCTCTGGCGGTTCTTCCTGCGGCGAGGGTAATGCTTCTTGACTAGTACCACGTCAGGGATTGTTGACGAGTATGTGTTGGAGTTCTCAATCGCTTCGTATTCGCTGTTGTTGAAAACGGTACCGGCCAGCAGGTAACCCATGACGGAATCACCGGGCTGGAGAAGTCGGCCCATATGGGTCCTTGTGAAGTATGTTCGGTCATTGGAACCGAGGTCAGTGGCTCGGGCAACTGTGGCTTCGGCAAGTGTCCACTTGCCCTTCTGTGTCGCTGTGCGGTCGATGTCCATGACGATGAACTCTACGAGCTCGTGTGTATCGGCAAGAGACAGGAAGGGAGCTCGCCAATAGATTGCCGAGCTGATATCACAGGTCTGGAGAGTCTGAGGATCCACCAGGTAGACGGAAGTACCAATCTTGTGGCATAACAGGAGAGGTGAGACGTTGCCGTTCTGCTTGGCCATCTTGATGGGCATAGCGACCAAGTCATCCTTACATATAGGAACCAGCTCGGCCGAGTATGTGAACTTGAATGACGCCTTGGAGGTGTGGACATCTTGAGAGATAAGCTCCTGCGACGACTTCACCTTGACGGGTACCACAGAGTTGAGGAAGTCGATGAACTTCTCAGCCTGGTTTCTTTGGGAGAAAAAGAAGTCAATACCATCTTTGGCCTCCCTGATGTTGAGGGTATCTTTGTGTGCGCCGTGCTTCATGATGAGCTGTTCGAGGAACAGGAAGGTTCGCTTGTGGAGAACCTTCTGGCGGACCTGGACAGCAGCTCGCCAGACGTTGGCAGTGTATGACTTGGCACAGTCAGGGCACTGCTGGTACGCCACCACATACACAACCTCGAAACTTTGTTGAAGCAGCATGCCATCCTGGACTTCATCCTGAATCGTGATCTTGACCTTGACTCGTCGCGAGTGAGGCTCAGTCCAGATAAAGCTCGCGTCTACGATACGGACTTTGTTCAGGCCTCGAAGTTTCTTGAGGCACAGGGCCAACAGTTCGCGGGATTCGGGGGCGGCAACGACCCAGCTGGTGGGGGGCATGAGCCATCGGTCGCAATCTCGGCAGAAGTTGAGCGTCGCCTCTCGCTGGACGCCCTTGGAAATGTCGACAGTGAGTTTGATGCAGTCGTAGCAGAGGGCGCCGCTGGAGGTGGTTCCATCGATCGGGGCACCGCAGTTGCAGCAGAGAATACTGAAGAGATTCGGATTAGTATTGCGTTGCGTTGCGTTGCGTTGCGCCCACGAATGGGAATGATGAGTGCGGGGTGGAAAGAGAAGATCAATACTCACGTTGCACCGCCCTGCTTTTCAGAGACGGGGGCTATAGAGATAGGCTGGTCATCTAGATCCATCGACATGCTGGGCAACGATGTCGTAGGAAATTTTATGGTGTTTGTTTTGGGTAGAAATGGATGATGTTCAGTGACTCTTAGAAACCCAAGAGTGGGAGAATTTGGTTCGCCGCCGCTTGATAAGCGCTTATCGGGCAGGATATTTTTTTGCAGGCGCGGGGCAAAAATTAGAAAATGCAAGTGCACTTCACTTATCACAGTCATAAAGCTCAGGGTCCACTTGGCTCGAATAAGTTTTGGTCATGCCGATCATTGGATGGGCCATCATGTCTTCAAGTCATGGTTTTGATAAAAAATCAGGTATTATAGACAAAAATGCAAAAACAATGGCTATATCGATCAGAAAATCTTGCTTAATACCCTCGTCACCTCGGCTGGCTGATCTTCCATCTCCGTCTTCTTCTTCGCCAGAGGGACTTGCTTGAAGGACCTCTTGACCTGTCGCACTGAATCCTCTCCCTTTTCCTGACCGTCTGCTTTCCTCTTCTTGGCCTTTGCCTTGGCTTCCATGCCGTCCAGCATCTTTGCCTTCTCCACGTTCCTGACAAACTCCTTGTTCTCCTTTGTCGACTTGCCAATCTCGGCTCTCATGCGGCTGGCGCGCTCTGCGTTCTCAGCTGCGATTTGTTCTGTGAGGTTGTGCCACTTGAAACCCTTGAGATACAGCAGATTCCACAAATCGTCGTGGTAGAAGCTGCCCTTCTTTCCTCCAATGGTGTGCGCGTTAAGAAGATCGCATACAGCCTTGGCATCCTTCTTCTTGGTGAACTCAACCCAACCCTCTGTATAAGAACGCTTCTTGTTGCCGCCAGCGCGAACGCGACGGGCGTGCGAGGCAGGGTCTTCGGGGGCAAGGAAGATGCGATTGATGGTGCCGTAGGGCTCGAGAAGGGAGCGCAGCTTAGCGGGCTTCATGAAGGGCGGTATACGGGAGAGGTAGACAACGCCTGATTTCTTGATTGCGGCTTCGGATGCGACGAGGTTCTTCTTGGCAAAAGACCTTGTAACGTCGGGCAGATCTGTTGATGTTGTGTCTTTTGACTTGCGCTTTGGCTTTTCGGGTTTGTCCTCTTTCTGTTCATCCTTTTGTGTTTTCTCTGCATCTTTTTCGGTCGGTTCGTCCTCGTCGTCGCTGGCATCACGATCAATGTCGCTTCCCATATCATCTTCCTCATCCAAGTCGAGTTTCCGTCGCTTGGCGCCTCGGCCTCCCTTTCTCATATCATCATCTTCGGAATTGTAGCCAACATCGTTCTCCTCGTCACTATCGGCCGTATCGAGAAAGTCGTTTTTAGTTTCGGGCGCCATGTTGAATGCGAATGGCAGCTCAGGGCTTGAACTATCTCCTATGTGAGGCTGGAGAAACCAACGTAGAAAAAAAGTAGTCGCTGATAAGATAAGCCATCGGCGCGCTAGAACTGCAGGGATCTTGCTTCTAGGTCAGAGTTGAGTTGGAGCTTGGTCATGTGACTTGGAGGGGTAGCCAACGACGTCACTGATAAGAGAGATTGGAGGGGAAGATTCATTATTATTCGAGAAGAGCTTCATGGCAGGTCAAAGTATAGTCTTTGTGGGAGCATAATAGTCAATACGAGCTGTTGGTATAACACTCAGAATGGATAGATATGTCTACGATGCTTGACTCCCTCTGCTAGGCCCATACCCGGTGTCTCAATGTTGAGGTGCTCAGTTTCTTACCGCCATAACCACGTCTACCCTTGAGCAGCATGACAAGACTAAACTCATCGGCTCTTGATAGCATCATGGGATCAATATCAATAGCAACCTCAAATTAATTATCATATCTTATCAAGCTGTAGCGGGGTTGAAGCCGCCGAGGTCGGGTTACGTTGAGGTACGTGGGGCAGTTGAAGCACCGCGAGCCGCCAGCCGCCAGCCGCCGTCATGGAAGATAGAAGTACAAGTACACTCATGACACTCCATCTCCATCTCATATACTCCACTTGCATTTCAAAAAGTGGCCAACTACAAAGATATATTCTTATCCACGATCTGTCACTACAATCTCACTCTCTTCACCACACATATCCACAATGTCTCTCGAAGTCATCACCACAATCTCCCCAAACACAAACGAGGCCATCCTCACCAGGAATGGCGCCTCTCAGGCTGATCTGGAGTCTCTCCCCAAGGTCGCCACTGAGGCTTTCCAGAGCTACCGCAAGACAACGTTGAAGGAGCGTCAAGCCATTGTCCGCAAGTTTCTCGATGCCCTTTCGGCTAAGAAGGATGAGCTTGGTGAGGAGTTGACCGTTCAGATGGGCCGTCCCATCTCTTACACACCTGGCGAGGTTGCCACAGCCGTCAAGCGGGGTGAATATCTTCTCAAGATCAGTGACGAGGCTCTTAAGGACACCGACGGCGAGCCCGAGAAGGGCTTCAAGCGTTTCATCCGAAAGGTCCCTGTTGGACCTGTTCTCATCATCTTCGCGTGGAACGTAAGTGTTGGCCTCGTTCTGCTGGCCCAGCTTACTGACTCTATATAGTACCCTTACCTTATTCTGGTCAACTCTCTCATTCCTGCTCTTCTTGCAGGCTGCAGTATAATCCTCAAGCCCTCACCCCAGACACCTACTATCGTGGAACGGGTTACCGATCTCCTAAAGGAGTCTGGCTTGCCTGATGGCGTTTGCCAGTACTTCCACTGCGGCTCTCCCACTCTTATGGAGACCATCGTGCGCGATCCCAAGATCGCCTTAGTTTGTTTTACCGGCTCTGTCGCTGGAGGTCTCGCTGTGCAACAAGCTGCGTCTGACCGCATTGTAAATGTCGGTCTGGAGTTGGGTGGCAAGGACCCAGCATATGTCCGATCAGATGTTGATGTTGATTGGGCTGCTGCAGAGATCGTTGACGGTGCCATCTTCAACTCTGGCCAGAGCTGCTGTTCTCTTGAGCGTGTGTATGTTGATGAGAAGATCCACGATCAGTTTGTCGAGGCTGTGCAAAAGGTGCTCAAGAGCTATAAGCTTGGTGATCCTTTTGAGAAGGAGACTCAACTGGGACCTGTCGTCTCGAAGCGATCAAAGCAGACTGCCGAGGAACACATCAAGGACGCCGTCGATAACGGTGCCAAGGATGCTACTCCCGAAAACGAGACTTTCAGCAACCCTCCTACCAAGGGTAACTTTGTGAAACCCACCCTTCTCACCGGCGTCAACCACAGCATGCGGGTCATGACCGAGGAGTCATTTGCCCCAATTAGTAAAGTTTCCCGACGACATTTGATGTGATATTGCTGACACAGATGCAGTTCCTGTTATGAAGGTCAAGGATGACAGCGAGGCCATCAAGTACATGAACGACAGCGAGTTTGGTCTGACGGCCAGCATCTGGACCAAGGACACAGACAAAGGATACGAGCTTGCCGAAGATGTGGAAGCAGGCACTGTATTTGTCAACCGCTGCGATTATCCGGCACCGGTACGTTTTCTGATCCAAGCACAAAGGGTTACTGCATTACGTGATGACTGACTGATCGACAATAGGACCTGGCTTGGACCGGCTGGAAGAACTCGGGTAAGGGACAGACACTTAGCAAATTTGGTTATGATCAGTTTGTGAAGCTCAAGAGCTACCACTTGAAGGATTACCCAAACTAGAAGGTTATTGTTAGCTGAACCCGGTTAAGATGGCTGGCTACAGTGACTCGGAATAATGAGACGACGTCTGTGTTGACATGAATCAAATACTGCAAACAACCTGATACTGCCGTGATTAAGGACAAAGTACGTGAATGAGTGCACATCATTTCTCTTAGCGATTGTCTCTAGGAAGTGTCTCCCCTGGCGAGCGTAAGCGGGTGAGACGAGACGTTTTCAATAACGGGCGACCAAGACAAGAAGAGATAAGCTTTGGGGTTTCTGGGGAATGCTATGTTGACGAAGGTGTTAATGAGTTGCTGCATTCGGTAATTTACTGCTGAGTAGAACAATCTGCGACAACCAGTCACTACGTGGCACGTACAGTAGAAGAGACTAATTATTTTCATTAGGTACCTTAGCTATTCAATATGAATGAGTATTGCCCTTTGAAGTTTGAGTTGGCGACCTTTTCCCGCCTCCCTTTGTTGCACGAGATTGGCTTGGACGCCACGCGAGGCATTGAGTATATGATATTCCACCCCCTTGTACATGGACGCAATTTATCAGAGGCAATAAATCCCACACAAAGGATAATTGCAACCGTGCACTATTTCTTCTACTGTAGACTTACTGTAATAGTATTATTAGTTTCTCGATATAGACCCAGTTGGGTTCCCCTTGCGGCCCTTTTCTGCCGTCGCACCATTTAGTGAGACATGAGGTGGCCTCCAAATTAGGTACGTTAACTTGGGTACCTTAGCAGGCGTTGGTGTTGGTGGCGGGTTCGTGCAGGTCCCGAGACGCTGGAATTCCAGTGACTCGGATACATTCCAGAAGGAAACGTCAGCTACTAGGTAATTAACCCCTGGACGCTCAGGGCTGTTACTCACTGAGGTGTTGACGGGACTGCCCTGCCCTGCCCGTGTTCCAGCTGCTTTCACTGAGGTGCATTTGTGTATGCGTATGCGAAGGGTTGCTGCAGTCATCTTTTCTTTTTGTTTCCAATCCCTTTGTCTAAGCTCGTATATTTAATTTGCATACATATCCTCTCAATTTCTCATTCTTTTGTTCCGTGCTTGTGTTGTTCTAGCGGCGCATTCCTGTCCTTCATTAAAAGTGTCCTATCCTGTCCTATATCCTATATCCCATCAACCTCAACCTCCAACTGTCTTTACTTATACACATTCTTTTCTCTCACCTCAAACTTGTCCACATACCTCAGCTCTCTTGTACCTGAGACTCAACTGATTCTCTTTGTATCAAAAACATACCAGAGTTTAACTCCACCAACCACCCACCCACCCACCTACACCACACTACACCTGATATATCCTTCTTTGTCCCCCTCTAGACCGTGAATCTAAGAAAAAACGAGGCTTCTTTTTTAATTTCCCACCTTCTTCTCTCTCATAAAAAATTCCAATCTTCTACCTTTCAATCAGCCTCTTGTCTCCCAGCCCTTTTTCTTTCTCTCCATCTCAGCTGGCCTCGTTCCATTGTGCTTCTTCCCCAGCTCTAGAACAACCTCTCCACTCGGCTACTATCCAACCTCCAATTTGACTCTTTTTATATAAGAAGTCTTTCAACTCAGTCGACTTCATGGGATCCGCTGCCGCTTACACTCCCGAGAGACGAGACCCTCGGTGCTTTAATCTTCCCTTGACTCGCCTTCGATCTTCAAAAATGCATATCTCAGATGACTTCCAGATGCTGTGTGAGCGTGTCCAGACTATGGTTCGCCAACGACGTCGCAAGGAGAAGCGAAATATGGAAATTGTGAGTCTATATCCCTATATATCTGGTTCTTGACTAATGTTTGTCTTTAGTCTGCACCTTTCAACTTTGAAAAGAACCCAGTCGACCTTCCAGGCGTCTCAGAGGAGCAGTAAGTCAGCACATTCACAACCTCATTGAATGTTAATTAACTCTTCAAAGACTCTCTATGCTTCGAGAACAAGCTGCCGCCAGTCGAATTGGCATCGCAGATCCTCCCAGTCCTACCGCTCCTCGCTCGCCCTGCTCTACAACAAGCCTCTTCTCCCACCCAGTCCGACCAGCCATGAAGACTGTTCCAACATCCAACTCTCTCTCGTCCACCGACAGCCTGCACTAGTCGAATCTGGGCACTTTATCACCATTGTCTTTTACGGCTATTAGAAGTTTATCTGGGGCGTCTTAGAAAGGAAACACATCACTGTTTGGGTTTATGGAAAGCTACCTATTGTACGATATACATGGGATGGGATTGAAATTGGGCGGATCTTGGACAAAATGGGCATCTACGGGACCATGGGAAAGGCGACATTACACAACATCATCATACCAGGCGTAATCTAATCTGATTAATTATTTATTGACACTGACGCTGATACTGTCCCTATGATTCTCACTATGGCTCTTCTACCCCTGAAAACCAAGAGTTCTGTGTTCATCTGACTTAACTACACGCATGTTCTTCAGGAATGTGAATGAAACAAAGTAGTTGACGGGGAGAGTGGGATGTTTCATTGCACGTCTAAGACATGCATACAGGCATTCATCCTCGCTTCTCGCTAGTGTAGACTATCTTTTAGATCCAACCGGCGTACACATCCAAGCTCTCGGAACGAACTCCCTCCATCTCCCCCTTAACGCCGAGAAGCTTGACCTTTGTGCCCTTCTCCGTTGCCCACTTGCCCAGGAACTCCTCCACTCTCTGCTTCGTCTCTTCGTCGTCCTTCATCAGGAGGGCTAGGGCATCGTAACCGCCTGCGCCGGGGACAACACCACCGTAGACACCCTCGACGGTGCTGAGGGCGTCGAGAAGCTCGGTCTGGCTTTCGGGCTCAATGGGAACTTTGCTTGCGTTGCCCATTTGTCTGATCATCTCTCGGACTGCGGTGATCTTCTCTGGCAGCTGCGAAACGTCGCCAGCGTTGAGCGTGGCAATCAGCTGCTCGTTACGCTTTTGAAGCTCATCCCAAAGCTTCTTGGATTCTTCAGGGTTTGAGGACTTCCACTTGAGGACATTCTTAACCATGCCGACCGTCTTGCTTCCGCAGTCCACGTCGCACATGCGCAGAACCACGCCCTTGGGCATGATAACCGCATCCTTGAGAACCTCGACGTCCCACGCAGACTCGCCATCAACGAGCTTGACTAACGCATCAGCAAAGCCAGCAGTGCCAGCCTCAGGGATAGCAGCCAGGGTCTTAGGAGAGAAGCGGCGGTATCTGCAAGATCCATACACAGCAGTTGCAACATCAAAGCCCGAGCCGACCTTGCCCTGCGCAGCGCAATGAGCAGCCTGGGCCAAGTTGTGTAGTGTCCTTTGTCCCTGCTCAGACTGAATATCGAAGAGGTCCTTAGGGAGGTAGTGAGCTAGAAGAGCTGCGGTCAGCGAAGTGACGAGAGCTGCAGATGAGCCGAGACCCGTCTTGTTAGCGTCACCCAGGGTCACAGGGAATTTGGCGAAGCGGCCTGTGCGGGTGCTCTCAGATTCTGAGTGGGAGTAGTAGTCGTTGTCTGCGAGGACGATGAGACGTGCAGATGCCATGCTATGGCTGGACCGCTGCTTGGTGACACGGTCGATATAGGTGAGAGCATAGCTGAGGGTTGTCTCCACGAAAGGATTGGGGTTTATCTGAGCTCCGCTGCTGAAGAGTGAATAAGATGAAGTTATCGTGCGAAAGATATAGTTTTGTGTGGAGGAATTGATGATTGGTTTCTCACTGGGTGATGATCGACCAACCTATCACGTACTTTGGCCTCTTTGGAGAACCGGCAGCTCAACTATTGTCTCTCGAAGGGGACTACAGCCTCACAGCAATCACTCATATGAGAAGAAAAGTCACTTACACTTGTAGCTGAGTCACCTTGATACCGCCTCCCTCACCAGCCAGGTGATAACCATACCGCCATTGTGCCTCGAGGAACTGAGGGCTATCCACCACAATCTCAGTGAGCTGAACTCCAGCTGTCGTGTGGATATCCCCAGCGATGATATTGATACGGGCATCGAGGCCAAATACAAAGGCCGTGTACTCCTGGTCCAACACGAGGTATCCGCCGGCGAGGAAGACCTTGCCAGGAGCTGAGACGGCGGTGGTGGGGTGGTGGAG